>PVJI01009132.1:0-67142 GCA_004026765.1 Micronycteris hirsuta
TAAAATAGAAGGAACTCTTGGGTTAACCTCTATTCGGAATTGTGTGTGACAGTGTGGTCCCATCAAAGCACAGATAACATGGACTCTTTGAATATATAGAAGCAGTGAAGTACTGAGAACGTAGCTCAGCAGTTACCATGCCTGGGTTTGAATTCTGGCTCCACCTCTTAGTTAGTTGTGTGATTTGGGATAAGTTACTTCACCTCTCTTAGCCTCCATCTGATCTGTAAAAAGAGGGGGGCGATTATTAAAGTAAAGCAGTACAGAGCCTGGAACGTAATATATATTTACTAAATATTAAAATTATTAGATAAGATGTGATTGAGAAAGCATCTATAGATCAGTAGTGAGTGCCTAGCTTGGCATAGGCATTATGAAGAGAGTACTTTATCTCAAAGAATTCAAAAGCTAATTGGGATTCTACAATGTACGAGTTAATGTGACTGATATTAAAACATTATACAGCTGAATAATGTTAAGCATGCCCTTGAAACAGTGGGAAGACCATTTTCCTGCGCCCTTCTCCTGCCACTTTCAAAATAACATATAAGCATATAAGCAATAATAACATATAAACAATTGATATTTTCTAAGTCTTATGTAAGATGTGGGTGCATCTTGGCCCTGGCTGGCGTAGCTCAGTGGATTGAGCACGGGCTGGGAACCAAAGGGTCCTGGTTTGATTCCCAGTCAGGGCACATGCCTGGGTTGCAGGCCAGGTCCCCAGTGAGGGCCATGTGAGAGGCAACCATACATTGCTGTTTCTCTCCCTCTCTTTCTCCCTCCCTTCCCCTCTCTCTAAAAATAAATAAATAAATAAATAAATAAATAAATAAATAAATAAATAAAATCTAAAAAAAGAAAGATGTGGGCGTATCTTATTTAAGATGTACTTAAATCACTGCTGTTTCTTTCTCTCCAGCTGTTGGCTTTTCTCATAAGGATGGAAATGCTACTGTTTAGTGTCTGGGTCCTGCTGGCTTTGATCTCTTCCCCAGGTGAGGCTATTTGCCAAAGCTTCTTTAGCCATGTGTGCCAGGGCACAGGTAGTTGGTCAGTGAGGAAGAGGAGAGGAGGTCCTGAATTGGGAAACACTCTAGTATTCACGCACCTGGACCCTCAGGAGAGATTCCTATGATTTGGGTCACTAGGACGCAGAATCTAGGTGTCTCTGGTTATATTGGAATAACCCAAATGAAGGGACAGGTTACTAGACCATTGGCAAGAACTCTCCATAAGAACTGTTACTTCTCAGCTTGGCTCGCTGCTGCCCCAGAGCTGTCTTATTTTTTCAACTCTTGACACTATTTTTACTTCTTTGTGGACACCCTTTGTGTCATGAAGAGCCACAGTAGGACTTTGATAGGACAGGGCCCATAGCTCAGGTGTGAGGAGTGAGTTCTCCGAATGGCAAGAAAGGAACTGGAGCCTCAGTGGGTGACATTGCTACAGGAGGGTCTGTTCCCAGAGGGGCCTGGTATTTGAGAGATGAAGTAGATGATGAGCTTGGCATAGCTAAAGGGGAGTGTAGGGAAGCTTTCATGAGACTGTGCTCCTCACCTATACCAGGTGTCTAAAATCTACCTGAGAGATGTCTCTCTCACTGCACCTGAGATTTCCCTAACAGACTAAACTCCTAAGCATTCAAAAACTTCTGTTGCTTAAGCACCAAAGCAAAATGGAACAGTCTCTCTTTGAGAAGAGGTGAAAAGTTCCAGGGCAAATGAGTGGCCCAGGGCGTCATCCTGGGAGCTTCCAAAATTTCTGGAAGTTTAGGAAGAGAATAGTTTCCTGGGCATAATTTTTAGCAACTCCATAGTTTCCACAGTGACACTAATGGGCAAATCAGGTCCCAAGAAAGATGATGAATGGAGGGACTGGTGGTGCACTCAGGATTCTAACTCGTTTATTAAGGGTCTTTTTCTTGGCTAGTTCCCTGTACTTGTTCATTCAGGGCAGGTTTCTGTTCTCCCTAACTAGATAAGTAGGCTCTGTACTTCGCTTGGGTCTTGTGGTCCTCACCAGTGTCTTTGGCATGTATGGTTGATCATTTCAGGGGCCCCAGAAGGGCTGTTTGAGGTCTCTGTTCAGCCGGAACAGGCCCTGGTAAAGTTTGGACAATCCCTCATGGTCAACTGCAGCACTACCTGTCCAGACCCAGGACCCAGTGGGATTGAGACCTCCCTAAAGAAAACCCAGGTGGACAAAGGACTTCAGTGGAAGGAGTTTCTCCTGGAGGATGTCACAGAGAATTCCATCCTGCAGTGCTTCTTCTCTTGTGCAGGGATCCAAAAGGATGCAAGCCTGGGCATCACCATGTATCGTGAGTGGGGCTGAGGGCTGGGGAGGAAGAGAAGCATGGGGGAATGTGACTGCCTTATTTGGGGGAAATTAGACAGAGATTTCTTTTAGGGGAGAGAATTAGGGCCCTTAATAAAGATTTCCATCATATTGTGGGAATTCTTGAACCACTTCTATTTCCCTTTGGTGTCGGCTTTTAAGTTAGGAGCATACCATAGAGGGCATCCAGACATCTGTGCTTGAGAATACGTTCAAATACAGGATGCCTATGCTAATAATGCACACTTATAAATGGTCAAAAAAGCATAAAACTGGTGCTGAATTAGTTGCCACAGAGTCTTAGAATAAGTGGAGATTGGAGAAACGAGGGTCTCTGGGGACTGGGGTAGTTGGAGAAGTCTTCATGGAAGAGGAGACTCTGGAGCTTCACTCGGCAGAATGGTTAGGAATTGAAGTGATGGGGATGGGTGAGGAGGGGCTCTCAGGGGGGCAGCTAGCATGGGCAAAGATATGGCTTTAAGAACAAGTGTGATCCCTGTGGGGTAAGAGTGGTTAACTTGGCGTAGTTTCTGTGTGGTGCTCATGAACCCCTCAGCAGCTGCTCATGCCCCCGAAGCACTCTGGTAAGAGACAAATGCTCTCCAGAATGGGAGCAACCATCAAAGCAAGGCGCCTCCCCTCAGGGGCCAGGTTTCTTGGTTATGGCTTTAGCCACCTTTGGCAGGCAGAAGAGCCAAAGGCTAACTTGTCCCCCCTGACATTGTTGGTCAGATGGTTTAAGGGGAGCAGTCACCTTCTATCACAGGCTGCCTGTCCTGTACCATTTCTTTCTGGAGAGGTGAGTAGCCTTCTCTCATCAAACTCGTGTTTTTGTCTTAAAGAGCCCCCGGAGCAGGTGGTCCTGGAGCTGCAGCCTGCGTGGGTGGCCTTGGACGAAGTCTTTACAGTGAGGTGCCGTGTGCCCAAGGTAGCACCCCTGGAGGGCCTCACCCTTACCCTCCTTCAGGGTAACAAAGAATTATACAGAAAGGACTTTGTGAGCGTGGCTGTGGCCTCCGAGAGAGCTGAGGTTTCCTTCCATGTCCAAGCGCAGAGGGAGGATCACAGGTGCAATTTCTCCTGCCGCGCAAAGCTGGACCTGAGTTCACATGGTGGCGGGCTCTTTCACTCCAGCTCAGCCAGCAGGGTGCTCCGGATTTTTGGTGAGTTGGAGCTCAGGTATGGAAGGAATCCTGAGGCGCGTTTTCTTCATCGTATTATGGCCTTTGGGACTAAATTCCCACAGTGTTTAGGAAGCGGGTGTGAGGGTAGTTGAGCTTCACCTCTTCTTGGGCTTTAAGCTCACCCTGGGGGACAGAGACCTTTTTGTCCTCCTTCCTTCCTACATTTTGGGCTCCTATATGACATGATTCATCATGGTTTTTCTCCTGTCTTTCCTTTTCCTCATTTCTTGGCAGAATTCTCTCAGCGCCCCCAAATCTGGGTCTCTCCACTTCTGGAGGTCGGGACAGCAGAGTCTGTGAGCTGTGAGCTAGCTAGGGTGTTCCCAGCCAAAGAGGTGACATTCCACATGTTCTTGGGAGACCAGGAGCTGAGCCCCTTCCTCTCCTGGGAGGGAGACACCGTGTGGGCCAATGCCACTGTTCGGGCCATGGAGACTGGCGATCAGGAGTTGTCCTGCCACGTGTCTCTGGGTCCGATGGAACAGAAAACAAGAGAGCCAGTGCATGTCTACAGTAAGTTGCCAGCCTTTCCCCTTCCCTGTGAGGGTTCTCTGCCGCTGAAAACTTCCACTAAAAGCCTTGGGGACTGTCTGAGCAGTGCAGGCAGGTGGGAGACATGCATTGGGATGGTAGCTTTGTCCAGCCTTCGCCCTGTTTCCTTAGGCCATCCTCCTCACAGAGCGACTGTGAATGCTCGAACCCGTTTCTCGGAACAGCCACTTGAGCTGCGGAGGAAATCTGTAAGGTGGAAAGATATCTTCCTAGACAGAGCCAACTGTGGGCCGGCCGCGTTTGTTGTAGGCACAGCTCTCGATTCCCAAACCACCTTTGTTGCTCCTGCCACTCAGCCCCGAGCAGTCATGGTCTCCGTGGTCTTTCCCCTGTTGTCTGCCGACCCAAGGGATGCCACAGGCAGCCGGAGTGCCGGAGTGGCTGCCAGTTTTGAGAGAGACGTTTGGTTGTCTTTTCCCTTTCCTTATAGGCTTCCCGCCACCAATCCTGGAGGTGGAAGAACTAACATTGGTAGGGACAGACATTAATGTGACCTGTGCGGGGCACGTGTTAACATCACCCAGCCCTACTCTTCGGCTTCAGGGAGCCCCAGTCCTCTCTGGCCCTGGGGAGCCTACCTGGCTTTTACTTACCACCACAGAGGAAGATGATGGCCGGAATTTCTCCTGTGAGGCCTCTTTGGAGGTTCAGGGTCAGCAGTTGATCAAAACCACTACAGTCCAGCTCCATGTCTTATGTGAGTACAGGCCTGATCCTTCTTCTCAGAGCAAGGGTTAGTACTGTCCCATTTCCAGAGATCCTGGCCAGCAGCTTCATTATCAGAGTTGCCACATGTTTTCCCTTTAAAATTTAAAAAAATAATCAAAAGAAAAAAATTAAATTAAAGCTCTCCAAGCTTACCTTACCTCCAGCAAAGTGAGCGGGGAGGAACATGAGGGAAACTGGGAACAGAAGAGAGGAAGTGGGTTAGTGATCAGGTGGCATTAGCTGTGGGCCAGTTGGCTGGGAACATAGGAACTGACAGTTGGAGTTTGCCCTGAGAAAGGAAATTTCCATATAGAAATTTGTATTTTGAGAAAATGGAAAAGTGCTCCTCTCTGGGTTCACCGCGACCCATGTTCTTACTCGCCGGGAGCAGCAGCCCCAGGGCCGCCGCTGGCGGAGCCATCAGCGTCCGTGAAAATGCTCTGCACCGTGTGCTGCACCCCCGACGCCTTGCCCGTCGGGCTGGGAGGAAAGAAGAGTGGCTCAACGCAGGGAGCTGACCGTCCACCCTTGGGTGGAGGGGACACAGCATTTGGATTAGGGGAGGGAGAGGTGAGCATGACCAGGGAGGAGGGAAGGTGCACACTGAGTTCTGCTCCCTTGGGGACTCTCTTTTTTCCAGACAGGCCACGGTTAGAGGAATCTGGTTGCCCTAGCAACCAGACATGGGTGGAAGGGATGGAACAGATGCTCGCCTGTGTCCCAAAGGGAAACCCAACTCCGTTGCTGGTGTGTACCTGGAATGGAGCGATCTTTGACCTTGAAGTGCCACAGAAGGCTACCCAGAACCACACTGGAATTTATTGCTGCACAGCCACTAACCAGCTGGGCTCTGTCAGCAAAGACATTGCTCTCATTGTCCAAGGTGACTGCGGCACCCCTGCTGCCAGGCCCGGGTGGAAGTTGCCCAGGGGGTGGGGCTTCTTATCCAAACATAGAAAGAAGAAAGATTTCAGTGGGCTGGGGCAGGGTGATTCTCTTGTCCTCGACCGCTCCCAATTCTATGTCTTCTGTGCTTGGGCAGGACTGGATGAAGGAATCGGCTCCACCATCATCATCGTCATTCTTGTCGTCCTTGGAGCGGGTGTCCTCACCATCGCACTGTATTTGAATTACCAGCCCTGTAAGATAGAGAGGAGGAGATTGCCCTACAGGCAGAAAGAGAGGAACAAAGAGGAGGAAAGCCAGTTCGAGGTTCAACAAGCAGAAATGTGCATCATGCGTAATTGTTAAATAGAAACAGCTCTTTGCTTGACGGTGACCTCTACTGCTGGGGTTTTCTAAGGGAGGAAGGGGGTAGAGGAGGAAGGGAGAGACATCCTGTATGTTACGAAGTCCCATAAAACATGCTAAGGCCCCATGTCCCCTGTATCCAGTCCATCCGCAAGCTGCACTCCTCCGAGTGCACTGTAGTCTCCAGGAATTTCTGTCTCAGTGGGGCCGCTCTCTTTGCTGTGTGCTTAATCAGTCCACGCAGACTCAGAAAAGAAGGTCCTGTCAGTGCCTCATCACCCCCATCACCACTGCCCTTTGCTCCCAAATACCAGAGATAGAAATGTCTCAGAAATGCAACTCATTTCTCATGGTTTCCTCAGAACTAAGTGGGAACCAATTTCTTAGTCCAGGGACAGGACTCTGAAGGGAGTAAGCACCAAACAGAGGGGTAGGAATCAGAACCCTGTTCCCGTCTACACACTCCCCGGTTCCCAGACCCGAGCCTGTTAGACTTCCACTCACTAACCATCTAGTGTGTGCCTCGGAGAAGAATAAAAATCATAAGACATCCCACATGAGGTTTTACCCGGCCCAGTGTCCTGTCCCTGATGTGGAAATTCTTCCATAAAATTGGCTTCATAGATGAAGATCTCCAAACATCTCTGAATTCCTTTTCAGAATCCATTATAGGGTGATCATCTGTGAGTTCGCATTTAACATGTACTTTTTTGTTTGTTTGTTTGTTTTTACCTATATAGGCCCTTAGGCTAGAGTTCCAATGTTTATGCCTCCCCCTTTCCATAAATAAATATATATTTTCATGTGTTTGCAAACTATTTCCTTTAAGTTTTGGGGGGGCTCCTTCTGTGACAATGTTTACCACATGATTTTATGATTCAGCTTCTTTCTCTGTTCTTTGGAAAGAAAAGACATCAGGAATCATAAAACCAGATCTTTTCTCCCAAATCAGTCACATGTGGTCACTGAAATGTTGGGAAATGGTAAAAGCTACATGGTTGCGCTTTAAGTACAATCTCTGAGAATGTCGAATTCGTGGCATAAACAACCAGCCAGGGCAGCGGCCTGTCCGACCTGCCCTCAAATCTAAAGTTCAGACTTCCAGATGGAGAGAAGTCCACAGCCTTTCACATAGAAAGAACGCACCACCAGGCATTGAAGTGAAAAAATTCATTCTTCCCAGACCTTTCCTAAGTCTGGGGTATGGATTAGTTATCAGTCCTTTGGTTTCAACTCATACCGGGCAGTGGGGATGCAGCGGTGACCCAGACACTCTCTCTGCCTTGTACAAGCTCACAGTCTCTGGGGGGAGCTGGAGCAAGTCAACAGAGAATTACCACTGTGCCTTCACGCCTATGACCGGGAAAGCACAGGTGGGCACAAGAACGTAGGACCAAGGCAGGATTCCAGGGAGGAGATTGGAAATACCTTGACTTTACAGAACAGCATGTCCCCAAAATGACCTTTTCAGCCTCAATTTTCCACTAAATATAGTAGCCACTGCTCTCTCATAATGTGAGTAATGTAAATGACTCTTCTGAATTGAGCACTTGGGGAAATAAGTTTAGGAGAAAAGAATATAGAACTGGCTGATCCAGGACGCTCCGGCCACTTTGGTGTCTTGGGATCAGCTGGCGCAAGTCTGGAGTCATTTCAGTCTGCAGACCCCACTTAGTGACCCTGGTGCCCTGAAGCACAGTGAGTCCTAAGCGGGAGGGAGGAAGGGGGTCATTTGGACTTCCTGGCTCCGTCCTGGAGAAAACTTGGAGGCTTAGGCTGCCCCGCCTTTGCTTCTCACTGCCACATGGTGTCACTGTTGACAGTGTCCTACCCAGTTCAGGAAACCTCCCAGTTCTGCAGACCCAGGTTCTGGGTCAGCTGCCCTGGCTTTTTCAGGAGCTTGATGTGCTTCCTCAGGGCTTGGTCCCGCAAGAGGTGACTCCTTCCATGTGTTTCCAGGGCCACAGTTCTCAGAGCTCAGTACTTTGGATTAGCTAGCTGTCCAGCAAGGCTCTTCAGATTTGGGTAACCACACCCCCTCCCATAGGCCTGGAACTTCGGCTCCCCTCGCCCTCCCCAGAGATCCACAGAGCCAGGGAGCAGGTGCCCCTTTCTAGTCAATTCTTAAAGCACAAGGGGCTTCATTATGTCTCTTTTCTAAAATAATAGAGCTGGTCTCTGCTAACTCTTCTAAGGTTAGCTCTCTTGTCTCCAGGGCCCCAACCCTAAAATGTTTGGATTATATATATATATATATATATTTTTTTTTTTTCCCTGAACAATAGAGAACCAGCTCACACTTAACTGTAGCTACCTCGATTATCTTCAAGGCAAGAGAGCTACTTTCAACACTCCAAAAGTTTATCCTCTTATAAAAGGCAAGGTAACTTGCTGTTGTCTTTTTTTTAAAACCTGAGGAAAAAAAGCTAAATCTTCAGTGGGGTTTCTTACTATAGGGATAATAGTATTTACCTGTTATAGGATTATAGCTGGAAAGAAATGACACAGTACTTGTAAAAACGCTAGCATGGGGGTGCATACATGTATTCACAAGTATTCATTTTTATTATTACACCAATAAAGCTGGAAGTAATCATACCACAATTATAATAAACTCAAAACCGGAAACCATGGCAACCACGAAAAGTCATATCACAGACACCTCCTTTCTCTTCCCCATTCTGCTCTCCCGCCGTCCTTTTCTATTCCTGTTTTCCTCCACTTTCCTCCTTTCTTGTTCCCTATGATATGGGGCTACTTGCGGGATAACCAGTTGTCCCAGTTCGCATTGAGATGGAGAGTTCTGGGACCTGGCACTCCCAGCGCTAAAACTGGGAAGGTCTCGTGCAAACCGGGATAAGTTGGTGACTAAGGACAAGCTGGATAAGGAGGATGGGCGAAGAAAGCGGAAAGGGTCACTTCTGCCCTCAGATGTGTGCAAAGGGACAAAACTCGGTGCGTGGGATCAGCAACGCTGGAAGAAGAGATGCCGAAGTGGTCGTTTAGGTTAAATTTAAAATATTACAAATGGAAAAGATACAATAAAGATTCAATTAAAAACATTAAAAAATAAAAATTACATGGACTGTATTACAAAGTTGTACACCTGAAACCTATATAATTTTATTAACCAATGTCACCCCAATAAATGTAATAAAAAGTTTTAAAATGTTTGAGCAAAGGAATTGAAAAAGGAAAATAAAAAATAAATAAAAGATTACATGGAGTAGGAAAAACATTATTCCAGGCCTCTAGGATTACTTGAACTCTGCTATTGAGTTTTCTCATGCAAAACTTGCTCATTTACCCTTGGAATGATTTTTCATTTTCTTTTATTGATTGATTTTAGAGAGAGGAAGGGAGAGAAACATTGATTTGTTGTTATGCATAAGTGGGCAACAAATCGATGTTTCTCCCTCTCTAAAATCAGTCTATAAAAAAAGAAAAATACTTAAAAGTTGTAAAACATTGTGATAAAACAGACTTAACACAGTATTTACCATCTGAGAGGTCCCAGGTGCACGGCTCAGTAAGGTGGAACACACGCCCGGTTGCCATGTGACCGATGTCCGGGACTTCTCATCTTGTAAAACCGAAACTCCGAAGCCACCAAACAACTCCCCGTTTCCCCTGCCCCCAGCCTCCAGTAACCGCCATTCTACTTTCTGTCTCTGAATTTGAGTGCAATACATACCTGATATGAGAGAAATCATATAGCATTTGTCTCTTTGTTACTGGCTTATTAGAAAATTCTGAATGACTGGTGAGAATGAAAAACAAACAGAGCCATGACTGGCCCAGGTCTCACAACTCCTTTTGTCCCTCCCCGCCACCGCCTTAAAATTTTTTTTTTTTTTTTTTTTTTTACCAATGCAATAGCTGTGACACATGTAATCTCATCTTTGTGGTCCCAAAGTCAGTGGTTCCCAACTGAGTTTGCACTTTAGACTCAGCAGGGGAGTTTTAGAAACACTCTTGCCTGGGCCCTGGCGACATAGCTCATTTGGTTAGAGCAGGGGTGTCAAACTCATTTTCACCGGGGGCCACATCAGCCTCGCGGTTGCCTTCAAAGGGCCGAATGTAATTTTAGGACCGTATAAATGTAACTACTCCTTAACAGGTAAGGGAGAGCTCGGTGCTGCCGCCGGGTAGAAATAAGGTGCCCGGTCAGATAAAACAAGGCGGAGGGCCGGATTCGGCCTGCGGGCCTTGTGTTTGCTACCTGTGGGCTAGAGCGTTGTCCGAGTCTGCTGAGGTTTCCTTGGATCTTGAGTCAGGACACAGACAAGAAGCTTGTTTGTCTATATCTCTCTCTCTATCTCTATGTCTCTCTGTCTCTCTCTGTCTCTGTCTCTCTCTCTCCCTCTATTTCTCTAAAATCAATTTTAAAAATAAAAAAAAACCCCTACAAAAACACACTCTTGCCTGGATCCCTCCCCAGACCAATTAAATCAGAATCGCAGGGAGCAGAGACTATCACCAGAGTTGTTTAGAAACCTCCCAGGCGTTTCTAATTTGCAATTGAAGTTGCCATTCACCGCCTAATTGAAGAGCTGAAAGGCAGAAAGCATTTGTTAAAGAGTTTAGGGTAGATGGTCTTTAGGGTCTTTTTAAATTCAAAAATTTTGCAAAATCAACTAGCATCTTTGAAATTCTCAACCAGCGGGGGCTGAGATTCAGCTACCCAGGAAGAAACTGAGCGGATAATCTCTGGAGTGTGGCTCCCCCTGCAGTTGACTGCTGTCATGACACCTTAGAATCCTCTTACCAGTAGCTATAACATCCCTCTGCCAGGGGTGTCAAACTATTTTCACCCAGGGCCATGTCAGCCTCGTGGTTGCCTTCAGAGGGACGAGTGTAATTTTAGGACTCTATAAATGTAACTACTCCTTAGCAGTTAAGTGAGAGCTTGGCGCTGCCGCCGGGTAGAAACAAGGTGCCGGGCCGGATAAAACAAGGTGGAGGGCAGGATTCGGCCTGCGGGCCTGTGTTCGCCACCTGTGCTAGGCATCCCCTCCGGCCACATTCACTTCAGCAAGTACTTCAGATGGCTCATGTTTCCTTTTAAAACACTTATTCAAACCAAGACATAATTATATAGTTGTACTAATTACATCAACTTCTAAAGACCGTGAGATTTCCAAATAATTCTGAAGTCAAATGAAGGATGTTAAAGGGACATTGATTTTGGCTTCATGTAAGAAATGCTTGTCTGAAGCCAGAGAGATTTAGTAGCGTGCGTTGCCTTGTGAAATAATGATTCCCTCGATGCTAGGGCCACACCGGTGAACGCCACCTGCAAGGGATGCTCTAGAGTGAGGTTCTTAAGTCAGAAGGAAATCGGATGACTGATGAGGCCCTTCTAACTCCAAAATGCCATGATTTTAAAGTCAGACAATAAAAGAACGATCTAAGGCAGATGAGTGGTTTCTGAGCCAAGAAACGAAGCTCTGGGATTCTGATCTATTTCAATTTTCAGCTACTCCCCAAAGACTTATGTGACTAAATATAAAATATTGAAAAATAAATACCAGTGGCTCCTGTTTTAAAGAAAATGCATTATAGCACATAAAAATAATCTGTACTTTTCAGGAAGATTAATTAGGAGGGGGATGATTTGTGTTGTAAAAGAATTCCTGATTTTGTAAAATCATATTTGGATAATAGAGTTACTTTATGGGCATGGTCCTGACATATGACTGCCCAGGAAGCTGGGACCACGGACCTAAGGAGTGAACTTGGAGTGTGACAGAGGAGTGAATGCGTCAGCCTCTTTCTAACCCAGGAGAATTGCCGGGTCAGTTATCATTCAGGGCCTGGCTCTGTGTAACTGCCCACGGGGTTCCTGCAGGCAGTCCTCCCAACCGCCCCTTGCCCCATACACACTCCCCCATCCCATTCGTAATAGAATGACACCTAGTCAGACATTATGATGCAACTTCATTTTATTAGGAAAGGATGGTGGGCACTGGGATGTCCCTTTCCAGGGTCAGGGGAGGCACTGGGGAGGGGTCACAGAGATGCCCAGCAGTTAGAAGGCACAGCTGCTTTCCATGAAGCGGCGACACTTCGTGAACCGCAGGTATGTCTCAACCTTGTGCAGGTCCTTCTTGAAGCAGGAGAGTAGCCCGTAGTTCTTGAGCACTGTCTCATCACTACGCAAGTTTGTGTCAAACTTGTCATAGGTTGTCTGCCTGAGGATCAGCCCAGCCCGGGAGCTGCCGTCTTCTAGCTCCTGCGAAAGGGAAAGAGAGAGACTCAGTCCTCGCAGGCTGCTCCCCCTTCCTCCTCCACATCCCTCCCTCCTTCTAGGACTTAGAGAGAGGTGTGAAGGGTTCAAAAGGTGAAAGGAGGAGTAGGACCTCTCCCGGGTCAGGGCTGAGCTGTTTCCCGGACAGACCTCCCTTGCCAGCCCACGTAAGTCCCCCACCCCTCAGCTAAGCCAGTGGGGCCTCCTGGCCCCAGGGGAGGGCAGGCACGGCCTCAGGGCTGGGCCAACAACACCGTCCCTACCCTCATCAGGGCTTGGATGCCTTCCTCCAGGTCCTTCAGCTTCTCATAGACACGGTTCGAGGAGAAGACCCTACTAAGGAACTGCACCGGCCCGAGCCAGGACTGGATGAGCAGCAGGGAGAATCGGAGCAGCTCCATGTCCTGCAGGGAGGGGTGTAGTGGGTGCCGGCAGCCCCGCCAACGATGGCCCCTGCAAGCCTTCCCCCGCCATCCCACCTCCCACTACCATCCTCTGCCACCTTGGGGAGAAGGCAGCCCAGGGTCCGGGTGCAGGCGCAGCTGCCCAGGCTCCTGTGGAGAGATGGGGCCGGCCACCTTCTCAGAAAGGGGGAGACCTCTGTTCCTTGGCTGGGCACGGAGTCCACTCACAGATTTCTGCCGAGCCTCCTCCTTGCCTGTGGGGGCCGGGATGGTCTCTGAGAAGCAGAAGGCAGCCTGGATCGAATATCTCTGTCCCTCCGGGATATACATGCGCTCCTGGGAGAAGGAACATTCACCCAGGTCTAAGCCAGTGCATGGTTCTCATCATTGCTTTCGTTGGGACCTCCCTCAGTTTATACTCACCTGACAGCATCTTCACTTGGATAAAATCATCCTGAACTCATCAATTTCCTCCCATTATGTTGGGGCCCTTCCTGCCCCCCGCCCCTCACCAGCCTCCTGGGTTGCTTACAAACTCTCTGTAGGTGTCAGCAGCCAGCTGATGCAGGTGCTGGGCCCGGAGCACGGCGTTGGCAAACAAGCTGGACAAGGACATGGTGGGGAAGGCGCCCACCTCCTCCGGCCAAGGCAGGCAGAGCAGGGCAAAAGCCAGGAGCACGGAGGTCCGGGGGCCTGGAGAGAGAAGCAGAGGCCGAGGGCGGGCACCAGGGAGCAGGAAGCCTAAGTCTCCAGCCAGCCCTTTCCCTGCCCCGGGGACCTCCTTCTCTCCTCTCTGTCCCCCAGGGACTGAGAGCATTTAAAACTTGGCCACATGGCTGGGCACAGATGTCTTTGCTCACGTTCAGAAACCCCAAAAGCCTAGGGTCAGTGCCCCCACCCACCTGCAGGGTCGCCCCATATTGCCTCTCAGTACACAGCAGGCCCAGGGAGATTTTAGGGGTACCTACCTGCAGCCATCGCAGCTGGGCAAGCTGTCCACAGGTCCCTGAGCAGTTTGGGGAGCTGGGTCCTAGGATCCTGGAATTGATCCCTCGCGGACCCTTTTTATAGCCTAGCCACATCTCTCTCCCCCCTGCCCCCACCTGTTTTCTCTATGCATTTATGTACAGGCCCGTCAGGCCTCTGCTGATGGATAATTTAGAACCTCCTCCCACTCGTCCTGTTCCCACTGCTGTCCTGGGGCCATGCCCCCCAGGCTTGTTCCCCTCTCCCCTGCCATCCGTCCTGTGCGGGTTGCACACACAGGGTCTCAACTAGAGCGATTACCCCATCTGTCCTCTTTTTACGGGGTGGGGGTGGCAGAAGGGAGTAGTCTGAGTCCAGGTGCGTGCCGGCAGGATATCGCTGTGCAGTTGTCCCCTGGGGTGAGGAGGGCCCACCTGGTCCCCCAAAGGGGGGCTGTGTCAGGATGGCTGTGCCTTCAGAGCTGTGTCAATGCCCCCACCCTTGCTCTATTCCTTTTCTCTTCCCTGTGCAGTTTCCCTCCACCACCACAGAGAATATGTGTGTTGAAAAGGGGGTCAAGACACAATAGATTCTGGAGTTTCTGGGCACAGTTCAGCCCCAGATTCTACTTTCATCTCTCACCATCCTCAGACCACATCAAACCCCGGCCCTGCCTCCGGCAGCTGGCTGCAGTGCTAATACTGACCACTAGAGGGAACCAGCCCCACACACTGCCCTCCCTTTCCCAAACGTTGGGGCTCCCCTGAGATGGATGGGTGGGCAAAGGACCGAAACTTCAGGTGTAGGTGCTCCTTTGGACCTTCACAGGGATGCAGACTGAGAAGCATAAATCCCAGGAACAGATAGGTGCCACAAGTGCTTCCTCCCACAGCCCAGTTGCCATCAGAGAATCTCAAAGTTGGAAGAGAACTTGAGTTTTGATTCTTGTCCCCAGGGTAGGAACTCAGGGTACAGCATCCTGAAGGATGCTCTCTCCACTCATTGTCGTCTCCTCCCGTTCTGTCTTCTCCTTTAAACATTTGTACAGAGCGTATTAGGTTGTGAAGAGCATGCCTCTGCGTTCTCACACTTGCACAGGGGAAGAGGTTCAGAGAGGCTGACTTGCACGAGCTGCCTCGGCCAAGGCAGCAGATCTCCAAGGCCTCTTCCCATGTTGCGCCGCCCCAAGCCCTTTCTCCCAGGCAGACTGGGTGGGTGCCACCTACTTATTTTAACTTCACTTCCCTCTGAACACAGGGATCCTCCCTCTAATCACAAGGGCCCCTTTGCCTCATTTTGTCCTCTCCTAAAGGACAGGTGGTTGTTTCTCATTCCCAAGTGAGCATGGCCCAGAGACACAGCATACGTGTTAGAGACCACACAGCAGGCTAGGCTAGGGATCTGGAAGGCTAGCACAGCTGCCTTCCAGCCTTCCTGCGCCCAGGGTCCCGGCTATTTCAGCATCTGGATGTTACCAGCTCCCAGGGGTAAGAGCAGGAAAGAACACATTCTCTTTGTTTAGACCTTTTGCCCCGTGAGTCTAAGAACATTTAGCACTTGACCCTGTGGTGAAACAAACAAGCAAATCCTTCTAAAGGTGGTTGGTTATTGCCTTGGCAACCGACATTGAGAAGTTACCCCTATGGTCTACAGTGTGCGCACTTGTGCCTTGCCACCTCCCCCTTTTAGGACGAGAGAGTAGAACTCCCTTTTCTCCCATCATTCCTGAACCGTTGCCCAGCCACGCCTTTGGTTTTTTATCTGCTGGGAGGACACTGGGCCTGTGGGGGCTGTTCTCCAGGCAGGACTGTTGGAGGAGCAGGGCGGGGAGGGGGGTGTCATCAAAGCTACAGGCCCTGAGGAAGGTGGAGACAACCCTTTCTTATTCTTTTGAGGCCACCAAAGAGGAGGAGCCAGGTGGGAAGTGGAGGAGGGTCTCTGAGCTTCTCACAGCCTTCTGCCTCCCCTGCCACACTCGTTCCTCCTTTGTCACCTGGGGGAAGGAGCTCTGGTTGGAACCCCTCATGACAGGCTTCCAGCTAATGCTGGGAGACCTTGTAGGTGAACTGTGGACCATGGGAGAAAAGCCCCAGGCCTCCCCTTGGTGTGAGGATATGAAGCTCAAGCTGGGGACTGCTTGAGAGCCACACAAGTGTGGCACAGAGGTGTGGCTGAGGCTCCTCACCAAGTAGGTTATTGTCAAGAACAGATGGCACCGGCCAGAGCAGGGTGTGTCTCCTCTCACCAAACCCACTTCTGCTGACCCAGAACTAGGTTGACCCATGGGACTCTGGGGACCCTTGGGGATACACACTCTCCTAAAGGTCACCAGGGTGGCAACTACTGGACCCAAAGAGGGAAGAACTGAAGGGTGTGGGGTGGATGTTGGTGATCCTCTCCTCTGGTCTGGACTTCTTCAGGGCCTTTAGTGATGGAGACCATGGACATGATTCATTGTTAGTAGAAGATAAACTTTGAATTAGACGGGATTTTCCCTCTAGTGCAGGAAGTCACCCACCCTTTCTTGAGGCACCACCTGGGGCCAGGCCCCTGGCTTCTCCAGGTTCAGAGACTGCCCCCAAATGACCTCTGCATGGTGGCCAGTGGGGAGAAGCTCTGGCTAGCACCTCTGAGGCTGGCCTCCCAAGGCTCGGGATGATTCCCTCATCATCTTGGAATCTGTGAATTTCAGTGTGTTGGGAAGCCCTTGGTGTTTCCATATTTGACCATCTCTGGGGTTCTCTGGACCTGTTGTGGAAACTCCCAGATCTGTTTTTGATCCAAAAGTGGCCTCTTCTGGTTTCAAGAGGCCCTTCAAGGTTCAAGTCTGTGGGGTTAGAGCCATCTCATTATTCAGAGCCACGCTCGCCCTGGTCTTAGTGACGGCTTCAGAGGGACTGGCAGCACCTCTTGCCACTCTCCCTTGGTCACTCAAGGCCGACACTTCCCACTGCTCACTCTGTCCTGACTTCCTTGAGGCCAGAGTCTGGGATTATCCCCAGGACAACCTTACTTACTCTTTGCTTCTGTAACTGAACACACAGGTCCAGCTGCCCGCTGCTTCAAAAGCCAGTACTCAAGAGGCAGGTGCTGATGTAAAGGAAAGTGGGTTTATTCAGGTGCTGGCCACCTGGAAGATGAAGGACTCTTGTCTCAAAGCCCATCTGGGCATCTCAGGTGTCCCAGCTAGTTTATATAGGGGAACCATGGGAAGAGGGAAACTAAGGAATTTCTGGTGATGTGCAGTTTCTGAGCTGTGCTCTTGGGTATTTCAATGTTATCTCCTGTGTACGTCATTATAATTTCACCACTCCATCCACAGGTTCCTTGCCGCTATCGGGACAGGACGTGCAGGCAGCGTTTCTGCTGGTTCTGATATGAGTCACTGACGCTTGCCCAATTTCCTGGGGTCGGGGTCATTCCTTGGTTAAGCAGGAGCTGCCACTGCTGATGTCTATAAAATACTTATAAGGAAACTTTTAATACATGAATTTTCTACGCGTTTGTTAGTACAGCCTATTCTGTAATTACCACCTGATTAGTATATTATGTTTACTTCAATGACTATTCCAATTCCCCACTGTCAATTTTTCCTCCATATCTCAGGAGCTATGGATGTCCTCTGAGTCTTCTGGGGGAATGAAAAATTTTAGCCTGTTGTAGAGCAAAATCCCATGAATTAAAAACAGATGTATATTTTTTAGAGGCACCTATTGAACAGATTCAGTTTTTCTGGTGTGGGAAAACCACGTCGTAAAGAGTTTTGAAACCATAGACAAGCATTGTAAAGAAAATGGTTAGATCTAGATTAAAAGTTCCTCCTATTATGGACTTGGGTCCTTGTAGTATCCATGAAAATAGACCTGCAAACCAATCTCCAGTTCCCTCAGAGAGGGGGGCGTGATGGTCCAATGTTTGTTGAAGCCCGGTAGCCTGTTGCTTGATTTTGGTGATGCTTGTTTCTACCTGAGCTGAGGTGTCAATGTAAGTACAGCAAGCGGAGTTGATGGCGGTCATGCAAACTCCTGCTGGTATCCAGTCTAAGCTAATTCGATGATCTAAGATGACTTGAGCTAGAGAGTCCAGAGATTTCTGAATATTAGTAAGTAAGGTGACAGTTTCATTGGCTCTGGTGATTAAAGTCTTAGAGAGATTCCAAAGCACATACTGACTTGCACCAGGCTAATATAGTAGACCTAAAGAAATACTCACCATTGTCTGGGATTTCTCTGGGGAGATCTCAGGCTGTTCGTGTGACACTGATTGCTTGTCCTGGAGCCCCATCTGCCCAGACAATTTTACTTGCTTGTAGATCTCAGGAAGGAACAGTTCTTCTCTGGGGCTCCGTGGACAGGTTAAAAGCCTCTGGAGTTGGAATGCATGTTCCAGTGGGACTTGCGGGTGAAGCTGCTGCCTTTCAGGAGAAAAGGTTACTTGGGCAGTCAATTTACAGAGCAAGTCCCATCCCAGCAGAGAGTTGGGACATTCAGGCAAACGGAGGAAGTTGGGGAAGCTGTGTGATAACTTAAGGGCTCTGAATTGGTGCTCTGAAGCCTGGAGAGAGGCTTGTTGCTGCATTTGTCTCCTTATCCCTATGGCTGAGACTGTTGGGAGGTTTTAGTCATTTGGTCTTTGATACAGGGTATGTGGCCCCCATGACTACTAAAAGTCAATCAGTATGTTCCCCACTGTCCACTGTACCTGGGGCTCCTGAAGGGAAATAACGATGGGCTGGAAGGTGTCCAGAGGAGCTTTGGGCCTCCTCATTTATCATCTGAGTCACCATCTGCCTGTGTGTCTCTTTTTGTTTATTTTTCCATGCCTGTTGCTAGGCACCTGAGCTTTCCACCTTGGTAACCTTCTGTACCTGGTCTACCATCCTTGCTCCGATCTTGTCTGTGCCTAAGTGAAAAATAAAGCGTTGAAGACAGCTGAACTAGAGTTTAATGTCCATAACTGTGTATTAGGGTCTGTTGAAACACAATTTCTCCCCCTGAAATAACCTTCATTTTTATCAGAGCCAAATCAAGACCAATTCATTTACTGCGTTAACTCCAGTTTCGATTCAGCCTGATTCCTTGCATAAACATAACTGGAATAGCAATTGATCGCATTGGCTCTCTTAAATGTACTTTGCTGGGACTTCCAGATTGAGCTTTAAAGAGCTGCACAGGGCAGGAAAGCCGAGCCACCCAGGTGCCATAAGGCTTTGCCTGAAATACCTATAACTTTGGGTGAGTTCCTCAAGTTCTTGAGGTCCCCCAAAATGTCTTGAAGTTCTTCCTTGCCATCTCCCAGGAAAGCAACCTTCACCCCTTACTTGGAAAGACTGCCATGAACCTTATGAATAAGTAAGGGACCAGGCCATTTCTCCAAAGGGCTTTTATTGGCTTCAAAGTCAATCTTCATTCCTTAAAGCACGGTGGCAAACACAAGGCCCACCAGCCGAATCTGGCCTTCCACCTTGTTTTATCCGACCAGCACCTTGTTTCTGCCCAGCAATAACACTGAGCTCTCGCTTAACTATTAAGGAGTAGTTACATTTATACAGCCCTAAAATTACATTCGCTCTTTGAAGGCAACTGCATGGCTGATGTGGCCCCTGGTGAAAATGAGTTTGACACCCCTGCCTTAAAGTTTTTCTGGTGACTTCTGTAGTCTAGGCATGTCACTCTCAGACATGACATTCCAGTCAAAGTCTTTGTTAATGAAACCACAATGGAAACTGCTTTATTTATCCTGTTATGAAGAAATCAGATTCTTATTGGATTTATGCAAACATATTGCCATGGAAATAACACTACTCACTCATTACAAATTTCCAAATTCCAGAGGGATCAAGTAGGGAGAAAAATATAAATGCCTCAGTATTACTTATGAATGTATAATTTACCAAATTGCTTTAAGAAAAATAAACAAGTTTTCTTATTTCTGAAAAATAAAAAGATTAAAAACAGCAATATTTTCAGAAGAAGTTACGAAAACTGCACTCATCTTCAGTTCATTCTATCCCATAATCAATTTTTTATGCTGATTATTTGCCAGTATTTCTATAGATCCAGTTATTCCATAGAGTTCTAATAGTCTTCATCCAGTTAAAAAACACGATCTGAAAATTTATTCTCAGAAATATGTACTTTAGAGTAAGTCAGAGTACTTCTGATGGATCTTTCTGAAGATGTAGCATATTTTTAAATGCATCAGGGTAAAAACAATGACTTTTTCTAAATGACAAAAGAACCTTAAAATGACATAGTTATAAATCTGATTATAATGCAATTGATACAGGAATTTGTTTTCCTGTAACAACATTTTAAGATAACAATTAGAATTACAAATGAAAGTATATCAGAACTCTGTAGCTCTTGGAGATTTTTATATAATGTCTAGAACATCCATTTTAATAATAAATACATGTGTATACAAATGTTATTGAACAGCAAGTGGGGTCCTGTTGCCTGCTGCCACCCTCTGGGCAAAATTCTAGAGGCAAAGGTTTGGTGATAAAGGAAAGGAGCCTTTATTCTAAAGGTACACAGTTTTGGAATAACAGCTTTCCACATGCATTAGTCACTTAAGCCTATCAATTAAGGCTAAACCCTTGAGACTTCTGGCCAAGATGGAGGCGTAGGTAGACACACTGCCTCCTCACACAACCAAAAGAGGAAAAACAACAATTTAAAAACAAAAAACAACCAGATCTTACATAAAATCCAACTGTTTGGAAGTCCCACAACCAAGAAGTTAAAGAAGATGCGTTCATCCAGACCAGTAAGTGAGGCAGAGCCAGGTGGAGAGTGCGCGGCAAGTCTGAGGTTTGTGGAGCAGTGGGGGCAACGCTGCAGCTGCCTGCAGAGACCTGCGGCTGGCTGACCCGGACCCACCAGGGCTGAGACTGGTGGACCGGGCGGTCCCTCATACGCAAGCAGATAGAAAGCTGGGGAACGGAGCAGACCATGCAACCCACCATCACGGGGAAATAAAGCCTCAAACCACCAATTGAAAACACCTGTGGGGGTTGAGGTGGTAGTGGGAGGAACTCCCAGCATCATGGCAGAGTTCATTGGAGAGAATCACAGGGACTTAGATCTACACAGGCCCACCCACCCAGGAACCCACACAGAGGGGCCAAATTTGCTTGTGGGTGTCACCGAGGTGACTGCGAGCCAGTGGAGAGCAGAGCAAGCACCATTGTTCTGTTTTGGCCCCGCTCCCACAGGCAGCATCACAAGGCAGTGACGTGAGGTGCCCCGCCCTGGTGAACACCTAAGGCTCCACCCCTTGAAGTAACAGGTGCACAGAGAAAAGGAAGGATGGTCCAAATGAAAGAGCAGATCAAAACTCCAGAAAAAATACAAGTAAGCGATGAAAAGATAGCCAAACTATCAGATGCACGGTTCAAAACACTGGTAATTAGGACGCTCACAGGATTGGTTTAATTTGGTCACAAATTAGATGAAAATATGAAGAATACGCTAAGAGAAATGAGGGGAAATGTGCAGGGAACCAATAGTGATGGGAAGGAAACTGGGACTCAAATCAACGATGTGGACCAGAAGGAAGAGAAAAACATTCAACCAGAAAGGAATGAAGAAACAAGAATTCAAAAAAATGAGGAGAGGCTTAGGAACCTCCAGGACATCTGTAAATGTTCCAACATCCGGGTCATAGGGATGCCAGAAGGAGAAGAGGGAGACCAAGGGATTGAAAGCTTATTTGAACAAATGATGAAAGAGAACTTCCCCAATCTGGCAAAAGAAATAGACTCCCAGAAAGTCCAGGAAGCTCAGAGAGTTCCAAAGAAGTTGGACCCAAAGAGGAACACACCAAGACACATCATAATGACATTACCCAAGATTAAAAATAAGTAGAGAATACTAGAAGCAGCAAGAGAAAAGGAGATAATCACCTACAAAGGAATTCCCATAAGACTGTCAGCTGATTTCTCTAAAGAGAACTTTCAGGCAAGAAGTGGCTGGAAAGAAGTATACCAAGTCATGAAAGGCAAGGACCTACATCCAAGAATACTCTATCCAGCAAAACTTTCATTTAGAATGGAAGGGCAGATAAAGTGCTTCTCAGATAAGGTTAAGTTCAAGGAGTTCATCATCACTCAGACTTTATTATATGAAATGTTAAAGGGATTTATATAAGTCATGGAGGGATATCAACAGGGGAATGGGAGGGGGAGAGAGGAGGAGAAAGTACAGAGAATAGGTAATGTAAACGGTAGGTAAAAACAGACAGGGGGAGGTTGAGAATAGTATGGGAAATGTGGAAGCCAGGGAACTTATATGTATGACCCATGGACACAACCTAAAGGACAGGGAATGGGGGGGTACGGGGTGGGAGGGAATAGAGGGGAGAAAATGGGACAACTGTAGTAGCATAATCGATAAAATAACTTTTAAAAAAAGGCTAAACCCTTGAACTCTTTAGTTACAGCTTTAATCCTTAAAGCTATCAATCAAGGTTAAACACTAACACCTGAGTTCTCCTATTGCCTGGTAGTTTTTTTGTTTTTGGTTTAAGATTTTATTTATTTATTTTTTAGAGAGGGGAAGGGAGAAAGAAACATCAATGTGTAGTAGCCCCACCCCACTGGGAACCTGGCCTGCAACCCAGGCATGTGCCCTGATTGAGAATCAAACCAGTGACCCTTTGGTTCACAGGCTTACACTCAATCCACTTTTATCTTATTTCTACAGGGTTAGTTTATGAACTAAAACAACATAAGATACAAAAGCTACACAATTTTGGAAGAATGGCAGGTTTCTGCCTCAGCGCTTGTCCCCTATAGAACACCCAAAGAAGAATAACCCTGCCATCCTCTGCCAGGCCAGCCTGATCCTGAGCCTCGCCCAGGGTTTCTTCCCATCCAAAATACTATCTGCTGGGAAATGCAATCAGCTGCAGCATGACCATTCAGGCACCCTCGAGGAAGAAGAGAGAGAGCCTGAGAGCCAGTCTCTGTCCTCTTTTTATTTTAAATCTTCTCTCCCATAATTCCACGGGCTCTGGAGGCATCCAGCTTCTCAGCCAATCCCCTCCTAGACTGTTTATCATTGCCTCGGGCAACCTCCTCCTATGGCCCCTCCCTTCTCTGTATCGCAAATAGAACATCGTTTTTATTTCTTTATTTGACAAAGCTTCCCTTGTACTTTAAGCATATCAAATAGGCCTAATTAGTTCAAAATTTTCTCCTTCATTAGGAGAAAGAACAAATCCCCACGGCATTCCAGGGACCCAGTGGAATGACCCAAAGCCAACTTTAGGTCAAGACAAAGTCTCTTAAAATTTAAACCCTGGGAAGGTTTTCAGACATATTTGACCAAAAGATTATATATCATTATGAAAAATATTAAATTATTTATTTACCCAAAGTGATGATAAAGGTATCGAACATAAATACAGGCCAGCAAAACTTAAGTTCTTAGGATAAAGAATATGGGTTTTTAACTAATCAAGTAACTGATTAACACAATATAACACATAACTATTTTTCAAAATAGAATCTTTGCTTTCTAGGCAGATACAGGAAAACCTTTTTCCTTTTTAACAGACTGAAGAAGAACCAAAGATATTCTGTATTAGCTTATTTTGAAATTTAGATTCATCTACCTAATTAAATTCATTATTCAGCTTACCTATATAATTTCCTCTTAAGATTTCTCCCTACAAACCTTCTTCAATTTGCACAGACTCTTTGCAATGTACATAAATCCTCTGTAACTTATACAATCTTTTTGCAATTTATATAGTCCCTTTAGCTTCTTCTTAACTCATTCAGAAATAACCAATTTTAAAACAAATTATTTTCTCTTCTTTTTCAACAAATGTTTTTCATAGGGAAACTCAACAGTTAAAGATTTTAGCCTTAGTTGATAGGCTTAAGTGACTAATGCATGTGGAAAGCTGTTATTCCAGGAACTGGAACGCATGACCATGTGACTCCAGGAGGTGGACAAGCAGTTCAACCTTGCGCCCCAGGGTATCTGAGCCATTGTATTCCCAGGAGAGAATGTCCTTGACTCAGATAAAGAATTGTGGATCAACCGATAAAGAAATACTAAGAAAATCGTGGTCACACTGCAACTTTTATCCAATTAAACTTTTCCTCAAACCCCTTACCTACCCTTTCTTCTTCTTACAAAAAGATTGGCTTGAAATGAGATGTTAAGACAGTTTTTGAGGGTACAATAACACTCCATCTTCTCGGATCGCTGGTCATCTGAATAAAGCATCCATAAAGATTCAATCCTTGTCTCTACTTATTGGTTCTGGTAGTGACAGGCAGCACGAGCACAGACTTTCCTGGTTTCATTTTCATATTTTATACTTTCTATTACCAAACCATACAATTTCTTTCCAACTTAATTAGAATTCTTAATTCTTAGAAATCTTGACTTTTAGTGATAATTAAAAGTCAGTAATTGGCACTCTTTAGATTGATATTTTTATGAATACATTTCATAACTTTTATTTTTTAATTTTTAAAAAAATTATTTATTTACTTCTTAGAGATATGGGGAAGGGAGGGAGAAAGAGAGAGAGAGAGAAAGATCAGTGTGTGAGAGATACATCAATTGGTTGCCTCCTGTACACTCCCACCTGGGGAACCTGGCCAGCAACCCAGGCACGTGCCCTGACTAGGAATCAAACCTGCAACCTTTTGGTTCACAGGCCAGCAGTCAGTCCTCTGAGTCACACCAGCCAGGGCTCATAACTTTTAGAAACAGGTTGTTTTTCCATTGTCAAGAAGCATATTCCAAATAAAGTACAAGATATATTCATTAACAGATCCAAGTCCATTTTCTAGCTTCTCTGCAGTAAGAAGTTAAAGCAGGCAAACTCAGATCTATTAATATTTTAGTATCCTGTTATTTTAAAATAGCTATATATTTAATAGTTTTCGCCATTTAAACCCAGCAAAAGCTCCAAAGTTGCAAGTCACCCAAGACTTTGTGGAACTATGTTTAGGGGTGTGTGTGTGTGTGTGTGTGTGTGTGTGTGTGTAACCTGAAAATTATCAAACTATTTTTGTAACTATCAAAAATTTTCATTTTGCCCTGGCTGGTGTAGCGCAGTGGATTGAGCGCGGGCTGGGAACCTAGCGGTCCCGGTTCGATTCCCAGTCAGGACACATGCCTGGGTTGCGGGCCAGGTCCCCATGAGGGCCATGTGGGAGGCAACCATACATTGCTGTTTCTCTCCCTCTCTTTCTCTCTCCCTTCCCCTCTCTCTAAAAATAAAAAATAAATAAATAAATAAAAATAAATCTTTAAAAAAAAATTTTTCATTTTACTTACACCTATTCATTAATTCTTAACGGTTATTACCCAAGCCATTTTCTTGACAAATTCTGTAACAGAGATAACATGAACTTATTCCTGCAAACTCAGGCAAAACAAACATATTTTGTTACTAACTTTAAAAGATATCAATTGAATTTAAACCAGCTTTAATAGCAAATACTTTTCCAGACACATACTTGTGAAAAAGAAAAGAACATTTGAGGTTGTTCTTACATATAAATAGCATTATTAATAATTTTAGAGAAGACAAGATTTTTGTTTTTGTTTGTTTATTTGTTTGTCCCTGTCAACTTTAAGGAGGCTGGAGAAGAGGTGGGGAAGATAGTCTTCTCTGGCTTTAGCTGCTTAAGTTTTTTTTTTTTTTTAATTTTCAGAGAGGGGAAGGGAGGGAGACAGAGAAGGAGAGAAACATCAATGTGTGGTTGCCTCTCACATGGCCCTCAATGGGGACCTGGCCTGCAACCCAGGCATGTGCCCAGACCGGGAATTGAACCAGGATCCCTTGGTTCCCAGCCCACGCTCAATCCACTGAGCTACACCAGCCAGGGCAGCTGCTTGAGTTTTAAAATGCCCATTTCTCCTCATTATATTGAAATGAAGCAGTCGTCCCTGCTGCTTTTATAGGACAGGGGGGTGTGCCATTGTTCCTGGGGCCACCACAGCTCCTGCGTCTCTAGGAGGAGGACCCAGAGTTGCTTAAAAGACTTATCTCCTCATTTTTCTCCTTTCCAAGTTTACAGTCTAGGAAGGGAGTGAGATCTTCTCCCCTCTTTGAACCATCAATTTAAATCCTTTCTGAATAGAATCCTTGCAATGTAACAACATGAAAATGTGCACACAGGAGATCTCATCCCATTTTCCAAACATTTGGCAAAACTGTTTGGATTAGTCATTGACTAACAGTGGTAAATTGGCCAGTCAGCTAAAATGCGACCTAGTGAATTCTCTGATGGAATCAAGACCGAGCTGTCCATTTCAAAAGAGAACCAAAGCAACACCTAAAGCAAAGACAAACCTCAAAAAATGAGTATTCTCAAACTAAATCCTCTAAAAGGAGGGACTAGGACTTTAGCAATGATGACCTTCACAAGTTTTTTTTAAAGACTTTATTTATTTTTAGAGAGAAAGGAAGGAGAAAGAGAGGGAGAGAAACATCAATGTGTGATTGCCTCTCATGCACCCTCTAGTGGGGACCTGGCCTCTTAACCCAGGCGCATGCCCCGACTGGGAATTGAACCAGTGACTCTTTGGTTCACAGGCCCACGCTCAACCCACTGAGCTATACCAGCCAGGACCACTTTCACAGGTTTTAAATGGCACAATGCCCTGATGACAAAGACAGAAGATTCCCCGTGTGAACAAAACGGCAAGGAGCAAGTCAAGTCCTTAAAAGATAACACAGAAAGCAAAGAATGACCACAGCCAAATTTTCACTTCAGAGAGACAAGGGCTCTCAGAGAACTCCCAAACAGAACAGACAGATGAGAACTTTCAAACAGAACAAAGATTTCCAACCTAGAAACCCGCAAACCAGAGCACTAAAAGTGTGTCCTGAATCCCACACCGCGACCTGGGATTTTTCTTAGTCACTGAGCTGTGCCTGCATCAGGGTAGCACCTATTGGTTCCCACAGACTCCCACACGGTTCAAAGAACCCAGACAGGGGGGCTGGGGGCTCCTGGTTGTGCACACCAGGGACTTCACCCAGTTTAGACTCACCAGCCCACCAGGAACCTGTTTCCTTTTTCCAGCAAAGCATTTAAAGTCGGCTGATGCCTTGAGAGGGAGAGCAGGGAGCGTCCCCGAGATAAAGAACTCTCAGTAGCTGTTGGGAAATCCTTGCAATCCCTGCCGTGGGGTCAGCCTGCCTCAAGCAACTGGGACTCCAGCCCGAGCACTCCGGACTTACCTGAGTCCACTTTATCCCACCAGAGTCACCACAAAATGTAACCAAACACAGGTCCTGCTGCCAGCCGCTTCAAAAGCCAACACTAGAGAGGCAGGTGCTGATGTAAAGGAAAGTGGTTTTATTCAGGTGCCGGCCACCTGGAAGATGAGGGACTCTTGTCTCAAAGCCCATCTGAGCATCTCAGGTGTCCCGGCTAGTTTATATAGGGGAACCACGGGAACAGGGAAACTAAGGAATTTCTGGTGATGTGCAGTTTCTGAGCTGTGCTCTTGGGTATTTCATTGTTATCTCCTGCGTATGTCATCACGTAGTTTCATGGCTCCATCCACAGGTTCATGGCAGCTATCTGGGAACAGGACGTGAATTGCCAATGCTTGCCCAGTTTCTTGGGGTCGGGGTCATTCTTTGGTTAAGCAGGAGCTGCCACTGCTGATGTCTATAAAGTACTTATAAGGAAACTTTTATTTTATTTATTTTTTTAAAGATTTTATTTTTATTTATTTTTAGAGAGAGGGGAAGGGAGGGAGAAAGAGAGGGAGAGAAACAGAAATGTATGGTTGCCTCTCACATGGCCCTCACGGGGACCTGGCCTGCAACCCAGGCATGTGCCCTGACTGGGAATCGAACCCGGACCCTTTGGTTCCCAGCCTCGCGCTCAATCCACTGAGCTACACCAGCCAGGGCCTTATAAGGAAACTTTTAATACACGAATCTTCTATGAGTTTGTTAGTACGGCCTATTCTATAATTACCACCTGATCACGTCAATCACTGTTGCACGTCCAGCATGGGTCTGAACACCATGCTGATCACTCAGGGCATTGAGTCAATGTCTTTAGAGGTTATTACGTGGGGATTCCCATGGGCTTCTCCAGGGAAGATGGGGAAGAAGATCAACATTCCTCAGTGCCCACCATGTACCAGGTGCTGTCCTGGGTGATGAAGGGGGGAGGCCCATTTCATAGAGAACGCTCAGGCTGAAAGATAAAGCAGTTTTCCCGGAGTCTCCCAGTTCCTAGGGGATGGCTGCCCAGAGCCTGGTGTTCCCACTGCGCCAAGCTCTTCAGGAGCCTCCTTTAGCAGAGACGGTAGAGCTGCCGGGTGTGGACAGAACTTTCCTCAGCACGATGCTAGTGGGGCAGCACCAAGTCTCCGCTCAGATGTTCAAGGAAGAGGGTGGGGGCAATTGAGTGCAAGGAGCTGCAGCCCAGAAGGAGGTCCATAGGCACCAAGAAAAGCGACAGAAAAACAACCTGATGTCGCCCGATTTAATGAACCAAGCCACATCATCCCTCACATTTGTATTGCACGTTTCAGTGTGCACCGTGTTTTCACTTCCTTATCTCATCAGAGCCCAGGGCTGGCCAGAGGGCTCGAAGCATGGAGGGCAGGTCTTGGGGCATGTTGTTTACGACTGGTTGAGGATCTCTGAACCATCTAAAAATGCACAGCAATCTCCATAACTGCACCTACTAAGTGATTTCCACTTGGTGCCTTATTCCCCAGGGAGACAGGCCGATTGAAAAAGCAGTCATAAGAAGCAAGGTGTGTTCAGCAGCTGGGGAAGTCTGGGGTGCTCACCTGATTGGTGACTGCAGCTGGAAATAACTTCTGTCTCCTTTTACCTTAGTCTGTGGTTATGTGTGGGCATCTCTTTCCCCTTATGGGACTGTCGGCTCTTTGAGGCTGGATTCATGCCATTCACTCATTCACTCACTCACTCATTCTCTCTCTTCTTCATGTTCTCAACTGATTCAACAAGTCATTATTGCTCCTTCCATATGCCAGACATCATACGGGGCAGAGGGGCACACCGAGACGAACCAAGGACACGATCCCTTCTCTGCTGGCGCTTACAGTCTACAGGGAGAGAGACAATAGCAAACAATAAATACATAAAGGTAAAATAGATACAGACTTTCCACATTGTGAAAACTGCCGTGAAGGAAACAGCTAAGGTGTTAGAAGTGAGAGAATAGCCTGGGGATAGGGCAGACTGGCAGTCGGCATGGTCCAGGTCTAGGAACTCGACAAGCATGTGCTTGATGGATTCAGTGGTTAGAAGGACGGTGCTAAGGAAGGAACTTGGCCAGAAATATCCCCCCGGCCAGAAATGACAAGGCAGGCCACACTGTGGCTCGATGTCCTCCTCATGGTAGAGTCATGTAAAATAACAAATACAGCCCTGGCTGGTGTGGCTCGGTGGACTGTGTGCCGGCCTGAGCACCGAGGGTCGCTGGTTCGATTACAGGTTGGGGCCAGGTCCCCAAGTGGGGGCGTGCGAGAGGCAACCGATCAATGTATCTCTCACATGTTGATGTTTCTCTCCCTCTCCTTCTCCCTTCCTTCCCCTCTCTCTAAAAATAAATAAATAAAATCTTTAAAAAATAAAATAACAAGTACAAAAAATAATAATAACAAGTACAGGATCTTGTAATGTACGCAAATATGTAGATGAAAATAGTTAAGTGAAAAAGTAGACAAGGCAGTGTGCAGAGGCGGATCCCAAGGACACACAAATATTCTGCACAGACCCACGACTTCCAGGCCACGTGCCCTAAGTGGCCCCTCACAAGGTGTCCAGCCCTCCCACTCACGCAATGTGAGAAAGTGGTGTTAGGCCTCAGAGAAAACTGCCTCTCTCTCTCTCAGTTTGAAAATTGCTTTAGGATCCATCTAAATAAGTTTTAACAAACCACTCTGAAGTTGAGATCTAATGCTTGTTAAGTTTTGTTCTTTGCGGAGTCACCTAAGTTTCAGAGAAAGGGCTTTTCGGTTGGAGATGGCAGCTGAGGGGTTCCAAGTGGAAGGTTTGTGGGGGCTGTTTCTGTTTATGTTTGCAACTGAGTCACCGGCAGTTCCCATAACCAGGTGCAGTGTGGACAGCAGCGACAGATTCAGGAATTTCACCGATGTGGGCCTGAATCCAGCTACTGAGGTCATCTAAAGGGAGCAGAGCACGCGGGGACAGAATCTGGACTCCCAACCCTGTGTGCCGAGATGGCCTTTGACCCAGCCAGGCTAGACACCTGCTGAGGGATGAACACCACCTGCCAGTGACACCCAAACAGGGGCAGCTTTTCGCGTTTTGTTTTGTTTTTCTCTCACCTCCAATCTGCTGGAAAAATACCCCAACCCTTGCCCAGAGTGCCCCAGGCCTGGCAGCACCTGCAGCGAGAGGGCAGGAAGTCAAGCTAGAACAGAGGAGGAAGCAGCCTGTGCTTACAGCAGGGCCCCAGGGACTGGGCTGGATTCCCCCAATGGGCAGTGAGGCATGTGCCCACCGAGGGGCCTCAGGCTGCATTCTGGGGAGGGGGAGGGCCAAGCAGCAGCCCGGCTGAAGCTGGACCCCTGGAGGATGCCAGTGGCTCTGCCTTTGGCCTATTAGGAAGAAGTGGGGCCTTTGAGGCTTTGGGACTGGTGAGCAATGGGAAACCTTGGCAAAGCCTGTACCCCTTCCAGGGTATGCTGGGGCTGAAGCAAGATCATGTAAGCGAATATGGAGATGCTCGATAAAACTTTATTGGCCTTAAGAGGTGCTCAATATATAAATATTTGGGGTGTCCAGCAAAAGATTTTGGTTCACATTCTGTATCTTGATTGTGGTGGTAATTATGCAAACGTGTGTACGTGCTAGACAGAATCCATCAAACTTATACTCTGAAGAAAAACAAAGTGAATTTTACTGAATGATAATTTAAAAAAAAACCCCCAAACAGCATCTGATTCAACTCCCATCCCTCAAGCGGGTTTTATGATTCCCATTTTGCAAAGACAGACACCTGAGGTCTGAGACGTTCATCGTCCCCACCAGCATCACCCACCTTTGTTTCCACGGCCGAAGTCAGACATGATGACAGCCGCAGACAGAGAATCAGACCAGGGAGGACTTCTGCATCATACCCATGAAGGCAAATGCCTTCGGGGGTGTCTGGCGGAGAAGGCAGGCCTGGTGGCTCAAACAGTTCTCGGCCGACAACACTTCAGAGCGTTGGGGAAACTCAGTTAGTTATTCAAAGGTATTACATTGTCTTTTGGTAAAGTCAAGGCCTCCCTTAACTCAGGGCAGCCCCAAGCAGGGGGAGACCCTGCAGCGGGGAGAAGTGAAGACTGCCCCCCACCCCCAGGGCCCCTGGTGGAGGTAGGAGGACAGAATTAGTGCCACTATGCAAAGCAGCCAGAGAGGAAGGGCTCCAGCTCAGTGGAGGCAGATGCCAAAACAAGCCAGAGACCAGAGAGGGAGCAGGCCTCGCCTTGCTTGGCCCAGCCTGGCTCCTCACTGAGCAATGGAGAGAGTGACTAGAATCCCAGGGCTGGGTGCCTTAGCCGCCTGCTCCACCAGGAGTTCCAGAGGGAAGCTGGTTAAAAACCGGTGCTGCTCTCACTTGGTCCCCACGTGCCGGTGGGCTTGGCTCTCCAGGTCCTTGAGGGCAGGGATTTCTCCCGCCTGAATCCAGAGCAGGAATGGCAAAGAAGTGTTTTAAGTGTCTCCCCAAGGTCGACAGGAAGTGGAGCACTGCCTGGCTTTGCACTTGAGCTCCCAGCTGTAAGCTCTTCCCGGTCACTCCAGCAGCTGGCATGTTGGGGCCCTAATTTGTAGGGCCCTAGGGACCACTTTGTGGTGACCTTGTAACCCTAGGAGGCTTCTGATGTGATGATTGGAAAATGAGGTCACCTGACTAAGGCCCCCCTCCCCCAAAGTTTACCACCACAAACCTCCTTCTTTAGTAGTCTCTCTTACCCGGTTCTGGGTCAAACAACAACAACAAAAATTTCCAGGCTTGGTGGGGGCCAGCGGGGTGGGGGGTGTGGTAGAGGCAGGGGATCTCCTGCCCTCAGGCAGCTTCTAGTTTAACTGGAAAACAAGGCCAGTGGGGGCAGCGCAAGGCCGTAGCTAAGCCAGAGCGGCAGAGGCTGGGGTCTGAACAAGGACTGGGCAGGGACTGGGGCACTCTGGGAGGGCTCCCCGTAGGCGGAGGGCCTTGAAGGACAGTAGGATTGGGATGGGCAGAGGAGGGAAAGCTCCTTCAGGGCTGAGACCCCTGCCTATGGAGCAGGACTCAGAGCGAGAATACAGGATGAGGGCAGCCCCCGCTGAGGAGGAGGGCAGTTCAATCAGCCTTTCTCCAGCTATGCTGGGCCCAGGAATAAAGGAGGACATGACCACAGGTCCCAGCTGGACTTTCAGGGAGAAGCAGCAAGTGAGTCCAGGAGAGTCCATGAGCCCCATGGCAGCTGTCCCCTCCCACGCCCCGCAGTCCCACAGGGGCCCAAACATTTGTGCTCAGACAGATACTCTCATCCACCCCATACCCATAGATGTTACAAGTTTCGGTGTGGTTTCTTAAGACACATTGTTTATTCCGTGGGAGGATGGGCTCAAGGCTAGGAGCCCCCTGGGGTAGGAGAGGGTAGGGGAGGAATGAAGCTCTCGGCCGCCCATCTGAGGCCAAGTGGGTGTGGGCCTTGGCCCTCCCCAGGCTTCACAGGAAGCTGTAGTCCATTTGCAGTTTCCAGACAAGTCTGTGCCTTCTCTGTCCTGAACAAGGCATGGATCCCTGCATAGCACCCTGAGAAGGCTGGGTCCAGTCTATCCCCAGAGAACTCCCTGCTCCAAATCACTGCCTCCTGGCCCTTCCACTCCAGTCCCTTCAGCAAGAGCTGGGGACCAGGGGCTGAAGGGACAGGCAGATCTGGCAGGCCAGCTTTGGAGGCCAACAGGGGGCCCAAGGGAAAGGGACGGACTGGGAGCTAGGCGGCTCTGAAGCAGTCAGTGAGGGCCCAGCAGGCTGTGCCCAGGGGCACGGGTAGGGCTGGACTCTCACTCCTGGCCAGGGTGCTCACCCACCGACCACTTCACCTCCCCTGTCCGCAGAGTCACTATGTCCTCGTAGGTGGCTGTCTGGTCAATGTTCAGGCCCTGGAGACATGGAATGGAGCTCAGGCCTTGGCCACTCCCCAGCCACACCAACAGGTGGCACTGCTGACCACCCCCACAGCCCTCAGAGCTGGGGGTCTGCCCTGCCCCTTACCTCGTAGGTGTGGTCTTCCTCCATCCCAGGCTTACTGTCATCCTGGTGGGGCAAGAGATGGAGAGCCAAGTGTTGACTTCCCCCACCCCACCCACTGTTGGGCCAGGCTGGGGAGGGCCAGAGAGGTTGGCCTGGGGTTGAGGGTCGGAGGGGAAGAGTCAAGGGTCAGAGGGTGAGGTGCACCCTGCAGGCACAACTGAATGGAGTCCACGGCAGACTCCAGGCTGGGGAGATGGAGGCCCCGCCCCTCAGTGGCCTCACCGCCCCCTGAGGTCACCTTGTCCAGCAGCAGGAAGATGGGCACGGTGATGAAGAGGATGATGAGTGTGGTCTGGATCATAATGATGCCATCCTTCAGCGCGTTCCGCCGCTTCAGCTGAGCCAAGGTGCTGAATCCTGGTGGGACGCGGGACAGGGACGATGAGGCTGGAGCCCTGCACCCCTCAGGACCTTCCGAGAGGCTCCCCTGGGTGCTCCAGCGCCATGGCCGTCTCCACACTGTGGCCTCTCATTGGTGGCATGCTGGGGTGGTTGGGGTGGGGATGGCTCCCGGTGGCCCCTTTCGCTCCCCCAGCCCCCCAGGCTGGAGGGCAGTCCCCACACCCACCCAGGACTCGAAGTTCAGTGCCACAGCCATTCTCAGGGGACCTGCCCGGGTACTTGTTCTGACAGATGTAGATGCCATTGTCCTGAAACTGGATGCCCTTAATGGTCAGGGTGGTGGTGTTTCCGTTTCTGGTCAGGTTCTGTTCAATGCGTCCCGGTTCCAGAGTCAGCTCCTTGGGCTCTGAGTCCATATCCCTCTTCCAGAGCCAGCTCACGTTGCCCAAGAGCTCCACGATGCACTTCATTTCCACCACGGAACCTCGTTTCTTGGCCACAAAACGTGGGTACTGACAGATCTGGGAACAAGGCCTTCCTGTGGACGCCAAGGCCTGGATCAAAACCCTACCCAGTGACCTCCCAACTGCGAGCCCCACCGTGGGCCCCTACCCTGGGTGGCACATACCCCTGGCTCAGCTCCCCGGTCTGTCCTTGCTTCTCAGGGTGTGGGATAATCATGAGGCAGAGGTATGGCGGAGTGGAGCCACATGAGAGACCACAGGCCAAACCTCTGGGCCCCACCCCTTCCTGGCATTTGATTGTCCTTTAGCAGGGCTCTGGAACCTTCGGATTCCTCTCCATGCCCATTACAACAGCCTGACCCAGGCCTCATGCCCGGACAGCCTCCCACCTGGCCCACGCCCCCACGTCTCCCTGCCCTGGGCTGCCCTGCGCCGGCCTGAAATCCTCAAGGGCTCCCCACCAATCCTTAGCCTGGCAACTGAGCCTCCGCGCCCCCACCCCCACCCCCGCCCCATTGATTCCCCTGCCCCTCTTCCCTCCATCACCTTCCTCTACCCACCTACCCGGACCTGCTCCACTTTTTATTCCTAACCCTCCTTTCTCAGCTTGGCACGTGCTCCCATCCACTTGCTCCAAGAAGCCTCCCACTGCCTCACTAGGCCCAGAGTGGCCCCCAAGGAAACTCTGAGCCTCTCTGCGCTTTCAGAGCCCCTGAGGTTATGTGCTCCTTCTGGGGTTGAGTCTGACTCTCCAGCTTGATTAGCCCAGCCCCTCAGTCACTGGGCCTGGGACACTCCTGTCTAACCAATGCGACAACTGGCAGGGGGCGGGGCTGGAGCGTGGAGAGGGGCCTCGGAGCCAGGCCTTGGTGAGGGAGACCCTAAGGAGGCTGAGATTTGGGAGTTCTGGATGGGGAGACCTGAGAGTACAGGGCACAAGGGACAGCCATAAGGACAGTGACTGGCATTGGACACAGGCATTCTTGCCTCCAGAAGGGGCAGGGAAACTTGCTGACCTGCGGGATTCTGGAAGAAGTCCGACATTGTGGCTGCAAATACAGTTTCACCTGCAGGTTGGGAGGAAGTAGGCGGAGCCAGGTCAGGTCCTCACCACGAAGCTGGCTGCCCCACCCCTGCACACCCTCTGCCCTCTGAATTCCCAGACCCACTCCCTCCTACTTCCTCCTTCCAGACAGCGACAGCCACAGCAGCTTCTAGACCCCTCAACCCTCCCCAGCCCTGCTCTGGAGAGACAGGGGTGGGGTGTGTTCACCGGGAGACCCACCTCCCGCCTTGAGCTGGCACCTGGATGAGACCAGAGGGAAGGTACAGCTAAAGAGCTCTCCGGTCCTCATCTTGGGGCACCATTTCTGGAATGTGTATGTTCCAGGGCCTCACTGGGGGCAGCCTCTCCCCTGCCTCCCCCGGTGTAGTGTCCTCGGTGGGTGAATCACACTCCTCTCTTCCTCCTCGGTCTGGCTCTTCCGCAGTCAGAACCACCAGCCCCATGGGCCTAGCTCCGCCGCACACCTGCAGGCCGGAGAGGGGCTGGGGCCGCAGACCCCAAGCCCGTCAGCCTAGCTGGTCCCCACAGGCCCAGGCCCCAGGGCAGCAGTCAGAAGGAGACCGGAGGCAGAAAGGGAAAGAGACAGGAGGGTGCAGAGAGCAGGAGACAGAACCAGTGGAAGCAGAGAGACAGTAAAACCAGCAGGCCTTGTCAAAGGGGGCTGTACCTGAGAGAAGCATCAGCAACACCAGCAACCAGTTGCTGGGCACAGGGGACGGCTCCGGCCCGGCCATGGTCACCGCTCTGTCTCTGACCCCAAGCCCTTGATGATGATGATGAAGGCTCCTGCGGGGAAAACGTGTAACTGCCTGGGCTGTAGCCTGTCCCCTCCCTGCCTCTTCCCCACCAGGCCCCTTCCTGCCATGCAAATCGGGACCCAGGGGAGGCACCAGCTCTCTGGGGAGCCTGGGGAAGGGCGGGCTCTTTTGTCAGCTGTGCTGCTCAAAAGTCACCCCAGCTTGGGCACCACAGCTCAGGTCTATGGTGGACATCCCTGGGGGCTGGGACCTCTGAGTCTCCAGGACAGCCTGTGTTTTCCTCCCTGTGTCTCCACCCCACGACTGCCCCAGGGCCTGCTAGCCTCCCATCCTGAAGTCTAGATTCCCAGGCACTCAGCTGAACACACAGGGTCTTGTAGATGGAATGGAGAATGGTGTGGGGGCACCGAAGGAGCAGCTGTGGGCCCAGGCCAGGCACCGGGAGGGGCCCAGAGCGCAGCCTCTTGGCTGGAGTGCCGGCAGCCACGTTGGGGTGGATGGAGATTTGACCCTGAGGAGTAAGGCAGCCACGGAGGTTCTTGAGCAAGAGCAGGCTGAGTGTGGCCGCCGCGTGGGAGAAGGTGGGGTCCAGGCCCTGGTGCGAGGCCCCCTCCCTCACTGGGTGGAAGATTTTGCTGGGAGCTGCTGACGGGGAGGGACTGAGGTGGAGAAGGCGAAGGGAAGACCCAGCACTCGGAGGGCAGGGGACTCCTAGGGCACTGAAGTGTCGTCCGCAGCTCCAGACATCTTTGGGTGGGAGACAGGCAGGAGGCGGAGCTTGGGAAGCCTCCGGGCCGGAAATTAAAAGGCTCTCTGGCTTCATCTCGCCAGTCATCGGAGTGGTGGATGGAACCATAGTGATGGGGCTTGTCTCAGCTCCACTTTGTGCCGCCAGGTCAGACCAGCCCGTGCCCCTGAGCGGCGGCGGTGGGCGCCCCTGCGGGGGGACACGTCCTGCACAGCCGAACCTGGCCCACTGGCGCCCTGGAGCCAGCAGCCGAGCCCACTCCGGGACTTGGGTGTCCTGGCAGCCTCTTCTCTCTCTCTCGTCCCCGCTTTCTCTCTATTCTTCTAACCCTCAGGAGGGGAAGAAAGATGTTGAATCTCATTCTCTTGCCACCCTCCATGTTTCAAACAGCCTGTGCTGCTGGTGGGAACGTTTGGGTTTAGGGAGACATGGACCCGCCTCCCACGCCAGGGCTGGTGGTGAGGAAGGCAGAGGTCTGGAGGCCGCCCTCTCGGCCCTACGCGGAGGCCTCGCCTGGCACGGTGGGGCCCGTGCTGGGGAGCAGGGGCCAGAGCCAGCGCTATGAAAAGCGGGGACAGGAGGGATAAGGTTTCATCCAAGATGTGGCCTGTTCCTGGCAGCCCCAGATGTTCTGCAGTTTCCAGATGTTGCAAATGAAAAAACATTTCCCTGAAAAGGTGTCGGATGTTCAGTTCACGGAACAAACAGCCCAGGATTGTCAACATCACCTGAGGTCAGCTTGAGGCCCACGGCCCCTGGTGTCGGCGGGGGTGTTTGGAGAGCCCCCTCCCCAGCGGAATGGGGGGAAAATCCTGGGGGTGTCTTCCTTTAGTAAAGTACCTCCTGGTGATGGAGGTCTTGCTTAGCTTTGGGGCTTGTGTCCCCTAAAGTTGGGAGGATAACTGGGGAAGGCTTGGGGCACACACATGGGCGTGTGCGCGTGTCAGCTTGCCTGGGGGTGTTGCCACACTGCGTGGCACGGGGCCAGCTGGTCCTGGGGCCCAGAGTGACTGTAAGGGGCACGAAGGCTGGGGGGGGGGGCAGTTGGCATCCTCCAAACACACACATCCACACCCCCCAGGGGGGGCAAGGGTGCAGATGTGTCCTTTGGGCTCATTGCCATTGATGCCAGGCAGGGATCGGCTTTCAGGAGGGGGTGGGGGCAGGGGGGCCACCACCCACACGGTTATTTGTCATTGTTGGGGCCGCGCTGTTCCCTCCCTGGTGACAACAGTACCAAGCTCTGTGCGGGGTTGGTGACGCCTTTTCTTTCCTGGAACATGAGGCCCCTGCCCCTGGCTCCCCGGGGCTGCACGTCCCGACATCTGGCAGCCTCTGCCCCACCAGGAAGGTGGCCTCAAAACAAGAGATGGGGTGTCAGGAGAGTGGACAAGGGATGCAGGGGGTCGGGGAAGCAAGAGGGACTCTTAGCAACCATGAGAAGACGGGTGAGGGTAGAACCTAGTTTGGAAAGAAGGGCTCAGGCCGCTGCCCCTCCCCCAGTCCAGTCTTATGGGCCCCACTTGGTTGCCCGACTGACCTCAGGTGATGCTTATATTCCTGGGCTGTTTGTTCTGTTACTGAGGACACTTGCTGGCTAACAGTATGCAGGTTCGAATCCTGGCCCTGCTGTGTACCGGCTGGAAAGTCTCCTCAAGTTACCTGGTGGTTCTCAATGAGGTTGGCCCCACTCCACTTCGGGGAGCACTTGGAAATGTGTCAGGGCCATTTAAGGGCCAGTCAGTGTCCCTGGTGTTCATGGCCAGGGGTGCCACAGACCCTGCAGTGGGAGGGGGGCGTGTCTCACAAAGCAGATTTCTCTGCCTCGCACGCCCAGCTAAGCAAAACCCGCTCTTCGACTTTCAGAGACCAGTTTCCTCATTTATGGAAAATAGAAATCATCGTAATAATGTTCTTCGCAGGGCAGCTGTGAGCCTGGAAGGCAATGCTGTGTCTGTTTGGCGAGGCAGCGGCAGCCGGCCCCTCCGGAAGGAGCCTGGGGGTGGGCTGGTTCCGAAACGTCGGCCTGCGTCACCGACGTGGCTCCGAGCGTGCCTTTTTTTTTCTTGTCACTCAAGGCTCAGGGAAAAGAGGGGTACAGAAATCCTGAAAAGGACTAAGTGGGCACTAGTTTGGACGAATACAGCCCTGGGAGGCAGAAATCAAGTTGTAGAAAACAAGATTATATACAAAATTATATTTCGCCCACTGGGAATACGGACCAAGCTCACTACAAATACCCTTCATCACAGGCCCAGGGGACCCTGGGCTCTCTGGGGTTGGGGATCAGAGGCAGGGTCCTGGGGAGGGGGTTAGTAACTCTGAGGAGAGGGAGGGGACAGGCCACGTGCCCCACAGGCACCTGGGAGTGGGAGCAGAGAAGTGAAGGGGCTTCCAGAGAGGCGCGGCTGGGGCCGAAGGGTCCCAATACCTAGTTCCTGGGCGCTGTTGCGGTGGGCAGAGGGTGCGCTGCTGCCTGTTACAGAAGGAGGGGCATGACCCTTGACCTCAGCTGGCCCCTTGGACGCCAGCAGGAGCCCCAGCCTTTTAGAGGGGAGGAGAGAATCACACGGGGCCAGAGGAGGGAGTTGGGGCCATCCCCTTCCCCCCACCAGAGACTCCCCAGTCTTACTTGGCTCCCGTAAGTAAGTAACTTGGCCCGCCCTCCTGGCTGCCTGCTGCCCTCAGGCCCCTCGAAGCCTGCACTGGAGCCGCAGAAGGAAGAAGCGCACGTGTCAGAGGCACGAGGGGAGATTTATTGTAAGAACTGTACAAAGGGGCCTGTTCGCTGGCCTGGCTTGGCCTGTCCTACTTGGACAAGGTGCAAATAGGTGTGAGTCTGCAGGTGCGGAGGGGGCACAGCCAGTGGGAGGCTCTACAGTCTGTACACGGGGTACCCAGTCCAACCACGGGAGGCTCGTGGGGCCGTGCCGGTCCGGGGCCCAAGGAGGGAAAGGCAGTGCACAGGTGCTGGTGGGGAGGAGGTTGCCCCCGCCCCGTAGGATGAACGTCTGAAGGAAGATCCGGATGGAGTGGGGCCCCTTTCCACGGAAGACACAGGCAGGAGACGTGGAGCAGGGCTGGGGCGAGGCTGTGACAAAAACACCAGCACAAGGGAGAATCACGGGGTCACAGGGAGTGGGAGAGGGATGCCTGGGGGGGGCGGGGAGGGGGCCGAGGGCAGGGTGGACAGAAAGGAGGGCTCTGGCCCGCGGGAGTGTGCATGCACACGCATGTGTTGTTTTGGAGGTTTTGCTGCTTCCTGAGTTTTAATCAAACTGTTCACGAGAAACAAGAAAAAAGAAGAGGAACTAAGACCAGCAGAGACTAGACCTCAGCACCCATGTTCACACTCATACACACACTCACAGCACAGGCACACTCAGACGGACAGGCCTCCATGGGAGGACACACACACGCCAGCCAGACACTACCGGGCACGCTGACACGCATTCACACAAATATACGCAGACACACGTGCACAGGCAGGCACCGCGGGACACGGTGGCTCACACACTTGAGGACACGCACACTGGTGAGTCGATCCAGTGACGCCTCCTCCACGCGCAGCCTCTGGCTCGTCGCCAGCAGCCAGCGGAGGCCTGGCCCTGCGCGCCCAGATCAGCTGTGCCGGCAAAAGGGCCGCCCAGCTTTCCAGGCGGCAGGAAGGTGCAAGGCTGGGCCTGAGTCGGGTGGGCCGGACACGGCCCAGTGTGAAATCTCTAACATGGGCTCCACTCTAGCATTCTTAGGATCACTTTCAGGAGGGGTGGGGAAGGACGAGGAGTGAGGAAGGGAGGAAGGAACAAGAATTTTCTCCTGAGTGCCGGGGTCCCTGACCCCACCCCAGGTCTGGGTGCTCAGGCCAAGCAGAGCCCCCAGTGCGGCGATACTCTGGTGGACGCAACATGTACCACCCGTCTGCGCTTCCTAGAGAAAGCCGACTCCCAACGGAACCCTCCATTGTGCTGCTCCCCCAGGGGCCAGCCAGGGGACTAGAGGTCTGGGTGGCGGGCACACCGGGAAGTGGTTTCAGGGACCACAACCTCAACCAGACACACCAGAATCCAGTGGCCAGTCAGACCAGCGGCGTTTCCCCCTGCCAGGGAATTCCTGAACTGGCAGGGGAAGCTGAGTCCCGAGTTGTGGAGGGCTGGCCGGCCCTGGGCTCAGGTGTCTGCTCTCACTGAGGTTAAGACATCTTTGCTGGGCCCAGGGGGCCTGAGTCACTTCCTGGGGAGAGGCCAGCAGCCCTTAAGACTCTGGTGACAGGAGGGCAGCCACTCCCTCCATTGTAGGCCGGCTCCTCAAGTGAGGAACAGAGATTCTGCTGTTCTGATGACCCCCGAGAGGAGGGGCAGCAGGGTCCATGAGGAGGTGAGAGCAGCTTGGAGGCAAAATCATGGAGGCCTCAGGCCCAGCGGGGAGCTTCAGATTTACAATTCCCATTTCCCATGGCCTGGGGTTGTGAGGGCTCTGGCCTGAGCGTCAGCCCCAGCCGGCCACTTCCTGTCCCCGACAGGGAGCTGGATCAGTCCCAGACGCAAAGCCCTGCCCCCTCAGTGAGCGGGAAGCTTCGGGGCTCTGTCAGCCTCTGCTGGCCACCCCGCCTCCTGCTAGACCAGAGACTCTTTGACCCCTGGGCGAACTGTTTGCCCTGGGGGTGGGGAGGGGGGATGAGCAGCGTCTGAGGGGCTGATGGGCGTGAGCCCTGCGGCAGGCCCAGCGCCCCCTGTGGAGCCGCTCTCCTCACCCTCGTCCTGCACCCCACTGTCCCCGGTCTCCTGGCTGTACAGCTTGCTCATGGTGCTGGCGATCAGCCCCTCCTTCTCGGGGGCCCCGTCCCCGCTGCCGTCCTGGCTGTGGCGGTACATGTAGGACGCCTGCTTCACCGAGCGCTGCAGCAGGTGCCGGCGGTAGGCCCTTTGGATCTTGATGGCGCATACCTCCTCGTGCTTCCTCTTGAGGGTGGTGGTGATGGGCTCGTAGGACACTTTGGAGGGGTTGGCTGCCATGAACTTCTCCTCCATGGTCTGCTTGAGGGTGTCCATCTCCCCCGAGTCGCCCAGGACCTCTTTGGTCAGGGCGAAGAGGATGTCCAGGCAGTGGATCTTGTCCCCGGCCACCATGGGCAGGTCCAGCGTGATGAGCTTGATCTTGTTGGGCTTGGCGATCTTCAGCGGCTCCTGCAGGGTGTCCACAAAGTCGGAGAGGCGACTGTAGGCGATGAACTGCGTGGCGTCGGGGTCGAACTTCTCCCACGTCTCGTAGAACATCTCGAAGTCGTCCTCGCTGAGGGGCTCGCCGCTCTCCTCGGTGGCCACGTTGAAGTTCTCTAGGATGATGGCGATGTACATGTTGACCACGATGAGGAAGGAGATGATGATGTAGCTGCAGAAGAAGATGATGCCGATGGAGGGGTTGCCACAGTCACCCTTGATGCTGCTGCCCGGGTTCTCCAGGGTGGGGTCGCAGTCGGGGGGCCCGCTGTTGAGGATGGGGTTGAGGAGCCCGTCCCAGCCAGCGGACGTGGTGATTTCAAAGAGGCAGATGATGCTGTTGCCGAAGGTCTCAAAATTGAACATGTCATCGATGCCCGACTCCTTCTTGACGTAGGCAAAGTTGGACATGCCGAAGATGGAGTAGATGAACATGACCAGGAAGAGAAGGAGGCCGATGTTGAAGAGGGCAGGCAGCGACATCATGAGGGCAAAGAGCAGCGTCCGGATGCCCTTAGCCCCACGGATCAGCCGCAGGACGCGCCCGATCCGGGCCAGGCGGATCACGCGGAATAGTGTTGGGGACACGAAGTATTTCTGGATCAGGTCAGAGAGTGCGAGACCTGCAGGGAGGAGGTGGTAAGGACTGCTGTCCTAGGGTGGGAGGCTGGGCCAGGGATTGGGGGGCATGCAGGGCTCAAGGGGGCCCGGCCTGGTGTTCTCAATCCTTGGCGCATAGCCCGGATGGCACCCATCATTAGGCCGGGCCCTTCCAGGGGCCTTGGGGCCAGAAGTTACATCTTTGCCCCAACACAGTTGGATGGAGGTGGGATATACCAAAGCTGATGGAGTGAAGGTAAGGCCCATTCCCAAGGCTGTTTGCAAATGCCATAGATGAGAGAAGGAGGGAGGACAGCTTTGTGTGCGTGACTCTGGCCATGTCACTTAACCTTTGTGACTCAGTTTCCTCATCTCTAAAATGGAGGCATTGTTCTGAACAATTAGTGAGCTAATGCCTATAAAGGGCACAGCACCATGTCAGGCACATAGTAAATGCTCAATAAATGGTCACTAGTTACCATCCTAAGTACACACATGTCTGTGCACTTCTCCAGTGTGTATGGATACTGGATCCCTCTTCTTAATGCTTTCCATTGAGCACATGGACACCTGAGTGTGCATCTCCTCGTCAAGTCAATGTTCTTTGCGGTATATTCACGTGTGTGCAGGAGACAGGCTGCCTGTGAGCCCACCTGTACGTCTCTGGGTACATGAAGTATGAATGGCGGGTATACACGCATGTATGTATGTGTGACAATGTGTGTAAGCAAGCATGCCAGGTGCACGAGCAGCTGTGTGTGCATGAGGGCGGGAGCCCCCAGCCTCCCTGAATGACGCAGCCCGGCCCGGCCCTGCTCACCCACAATAGACAGGATGACAACCACGAAGTCGAAGATGTTCCAGCCGACGGTGAAGTAGTAGTGGCGCAGAGCGAACATCTTGAGCACGCACTCCCCCGTGAAGATGATGATGAAGATCATGTTGATGTTGTAGAGGATGTCCACCTTCAGCTGGCTCTGGTCATCTGTCTCCACCATCATGGTGACCATGTTGAGGCAGATGAGGATCATGATGACGATGTCGAAGACCTGCTTTGTCACAAAGTCATACACCACGCCCTGGATCTTGTTCTGCAGCACAGATGGGAACGTGGGGACGCACGTCGGTGCCCAGTCGGGGAGCGGTCAGGGCCCACGCAGGACACAGACAGGCAGGGGACACAGGATGACACAACAGTGAGGGGGGGGGAGAGCGAGAGAGAGAGAAAGAGAGAGAGAGAGAGAGGGAGGGAGGTATGTCAGGGCTTGTGGTGCTATTGGCCAGGAAACGGAGGGCAGAACCATCAGACCAGGTCACGTGATGGGGTCTGCGGCATCCTCCCTTACTCGGAGACCTTTCCACCTGTCAAGGTGCCCAAGCAGCCCCTCACCCTTTCCCCCAGCTACTGCTCACTGGGGAGAGCGTCTGGCCATCCTTTTCCTTCCCCTTCCAGGGTCCTTTTCCCCAGAAGCCACCTGAGGAGGTGAGTGGACATTGGGGGCCCGTGCAGGGCCAGGTGAGGGGTAAACCAGCAAAGAGTTTAGCAGGCTGCTGCTGCTTGCGCATTCAGTGCCTCTGTATGGTCACAAAGAGGCACCCCTCCAGACAGGTGGGCCCAGCCTCCCTGCAGGTGAACCCAGCGTAATGCCAGGGACTTAGCCAGGTGGGCAGAGCACAGGCTCCGTTTTGGCCCTGTGGTCCCCTTAGGCAGAAGCCTGGTACAGGCTGCAGGGAGAGGGGCCCAGAGGGCAGGTACCTGGGGCCGTGGGATTGGCTTCTGAGGCTTCTTGGAGCCCAGCTTCTTCATGGCATTGTAGTATTTCTTCTGTTCCTCCGTCATGAAGATGTCTTTTCCTCCAAAGTATAGTGGGATGGGGTCCATAAGTTTGGGGGGGTCCCCCTTCTCTATCTCCAGGACTTCCCTCCTCAGGTATCACCCTTAAGGCAGCCCCAACCCAGCAGGGGGACTGGGTGGAAAGGGGAGGGGAACCGGCAGGGCCAGAGGTGGGGGTTGAGGGAGGGGAGGGGAGGGGGGGCAGCGGGAAGGGGCGCTGTGCTGCCTCACAGCCTGTTTGGGGTCACTTTCCATCAATATCTATCTCATTGGGCCCTCAGAATGACCCAGAAAGGTAGGTGACATCATCCTTATTTTACAGATGGGAAAAGTGTGGCTCGGGGATGCCCAGGGGAGTCTGAACCCAGACTTGTGCCTCAGCCATGTTGCCAGCGGCAGCACGGTGGGTGCCGAGGCAGCGTTTGTGAACCGTGAAGGGCTGAATGGACTGGGGAAGGGCCGAGTGTGCCCAGTGCGGGGAGGCCCAGGGAAGGTGGGGCTGGATACTCATCTTCTTCTTCTGCTGGTTGAAGTTGTCAATGATGACACCAATGAAGAGGTTCAGGGTGAAGAAGGATCCGAAGATGATGAAGATGACGAAATAGAGGTACATGTACATGTTCACCTCGTACTGTGGCTGTTGCTCCACCTGCAGTGGCCACAGGAGAGGATGGGGTGTGCTGGGTGGGCTTGGGGACACGCACCGGCTCCTCCATGCTCCCTGTCTCCCTGTGGGCAGAGGGGCCTGGGGTCCAGGGGTGGACCATCCACCCTCAGAGTTTCAGGGACTCCCGAGGAGGTGGGATGGGGAGATGGGAGTAGATGGGCAGAACGCACCACTGGGCCTCCCCCTTGACTCATTCACCAGCCACATCTCAACGACCCCTACTCACCTCCCGGGAGTCTACAGCTGCATACATGATGTCCATCCAGCCTTTGAAGGTGGCCTGGGAGAGTGTGGTTGGGTGTGAGGGGAGGGGCTGCTTGCTGCCTATCATTCAGCCTGGCCCTCCCCAGAGGCTACCTGCCCACAGCCCCACGGGGCAGGCACCAAACGGGGGCCAGAAAGGGCCCTGCAGCCCTGGAAGCAGGGTGGGCAGCCCCCTGACGAGGAGTGGCAGGGGGTTCAGGCACAACAAAAGACAGGGGGCACCTCCGTCCTAGGTCAGTGCAGGGCCAGGGGTCACACTCACCACCTGCAGGAGGGAGAGGTAGCCCAGACCCACATTGTCGTAGTTGACCTTGACGTTGAGCCAGCGGACCTGTCCCGTGTGCATCAGGCTCTCGCACTGGGACTTGTTGTTGACCTCGGAGATGTCGAACCGCTCGGAGGTGGTGGTGTTGATGCAATAGTAGAACTTGCCAGCGAACAGGTTGACGCCCATGATGCTGAAGATGAGCCAGAAGATGAGGCAGACGAGCAGCACGTTCATGATGGAGGGGATGGCGCCCAGGAGGGCATTCACCACCACCTGGGGGCCGGGGAGGGAGTCACTGCCAGATCTTCTGTCGGGCACATGGAGGAAACCTGGTCTCTTCTGGGAGGCAGCTCCCCACCCACACTACCCAGGAGACCAGGAAGGGCTGAGCATGGCTATTCAGGGAAGGCTTCCTGGAGGAGGGCTGCTGCGAGCCAGGCCTGGGGAGAAGTCTGCTGGGCTGTCTGGTTGGGCGGGGGAGCAAAGAGCAGGGTTGGAGAGGCCTCTCTGCTTGGCTGGAGCCATCAGCCCAGAGGCGGGCTGCTGGGCTTCTCTGGAAGCAGCCTGGCCATGGGTCACCAGGCAAGAGACAAACACTCTTTCCTCGGCCCACATAGGAAACTCAGCCTCCGTGACTGGCCCCTTGCTCATCTGCTCACAGCACTAGAGACACAGACGCGGAAAAGAAGCATCTGGGCCCTGGAACCAGAGCCCTCCACCCTGCCAGCCCAGGCCACTCTCTTCCCGGCTGGGACACCCAGCAGCTGTGGGGCTGTGGGCAGGTCATTTCCCCTCAGAGGGGAGGGGAGGGGCCCCCACTGTGGGGCGGGGATGGCCTGACCAGGAGGGAGCCACTCAGGCTGAGGGCACTGATGGCCTGCAGCCAGCGGCCTCACGGGGGTTTGTCCCTCGGGGGCAGGTCGTGTTCCCAGTGGACCTCCCTTCACTGTGGAAGTCCCATTCATCTTGCCCAACCCTGTGTTTACCAGTCCTCTCCATCCTCAAGGGCCTGAGGGGATCTTTCCTAACTTGGCTCAACCCTGAGCTCCAGGGCCAGAAGGCTCAGAGCCCCAGGCACGAGTCCTCCTGCCTGCTCATTCTGAGCGGGAAGGGATACCCTTAAATCTACAGACTTGTTTTCTGTCTGTCTCTGCCTGCCTCAAGGTGCCCTCCTGCCTCCCGGGAGCTGCCGCAGTCTCTGCTGCCCCCCAGTGGAGGCAGAGGTGAGCTAAGGAGCCGGACTGAGGGCAGGAACGGACACGGGCTAGTGCGGAAGGGTGTCTCAGGCCCCCAAACCTGGCCTTCAGCTGAGCCCTTGGCTTCCCCTGGTGATGGCGGGAGGACAGACATGTGACCCCTGCACCTTGCCTTGTGGCGGCTGCTCCTCCAACCCCCAATCCCACTCAAAGCCCTCCTCAGCACCCACCCTCATGCCCTCAAATCGGGACAGTGCCCTCAGGGGCCGCAGGGCCCGCAGCGTCCGCAGGGATTTGATGGCTCCCAGCTCTGAGTAGCCCATCCAGTTGGCCACCAGGCTGATGATGGAGACCTGCAAAGAGAAAGTCGGGGTGGGGGGTACATGTCAGGGACCGTGGGGCCGGCCCCTGGCTCCCCCGAAGCCCAGGGACACAGCCCTTGAGGACAGGACCACCATGGGGCCTTCCTAGACTCGCAGTTCTCAGGTATTTCCCCCAGACCCCGTGCCTAGTGGGTGGTTCTGTCCTTTGGGAACTGTCCCAACACCTACAGGGGCCTGGGCTCCATCTGTGATGTCATCAATTAAACAGGAGGCCTGTGTGCCCGTCAAAGAGGATACAAAATACTCCACAGAGATTGGCAAGAAGAGTAAGTAGCCCCTCCTACTCGCCCTCTTGGCCCCAAAGCTCTCCTTTCTCCCAGGAGACAAGGGGTCCCCTCAACCTATTCCTCTTCCTGGGTGGCTGTGTTGAAGGAGCTGGGGGCCAGTCTCTGTGGGGCCGCGCCCGTCGGGGGTCTGGATGCACTGTGCGGCCTTGGGGAGCTGCTGCCTGCCCCTTGGGCTGGGGCTTCCCATGGTCCTCGGCTGCAGGACGGCCCCTGGCCTGGCTGCGGGGCCGGGGCTGAACTCACGTCCACGATGAGGAAGTCGAGCCAGCACCAGGCATTGGTGAAGTACACCTTGAAGCCGTAGGCCACCCACTTGAGCAGCATTTCGATGATGAAGATGTAGGTGAAGACCTTGTCGGTGTACTCCAGGATGGTGCGGATGGTGGGCCGCTGCTCAATGTAGATGTCCTCGAAGGCCTGGGGGCACCAGCATGGCAGGGGGCCAGAGCCCAGGGGGCTGCAGCAGCAGCCACGCCCCCCGCCCTGCCCGATGCTGCTGGTTCCCAGGGGACGGGCACAGGGGCCGGTCTAGTGGCTTCTCCCAGACTCCCTGTGCCCATTAGGGGTGAGGAGTTTCCCCGTGGGCAAGTTCCTCTAGGACTCTGGGCTGGAGACTGTCCAGGCTGCGTCCCTCTCACGGTGTGGGAAGGAGGGAGCCCCGGCAGGCCAGCTTTGGGCCTGGCACCTGCCTCTGCCCACGCCCGTCCCCCAGGGAGGTACCTACCAGGGCTCCACTGCTGAGCAGGATCATGAAGACAATGAAGGTCTCAAACCAGTTGTGCTCGACGATCTTGAAGCAGGCCCTGCGGAGGGTCCACCACATCTTCCCGCGGCCCTGGGAGACGTCCACACTGAGGCAGGGCCAGCGCTGCACACAGGCTGGGGGAGCAAAGGGGGCACCATGTCACGGCCTGGGGCCTGCCTCCAGGGCACTGTCGGCAGGCGCCCACACCTTCCCAGAATGCTGCCCCCAGACCTGGATCTCACTGCTCCCCAGACCCGAGGGCCCCACCTGCTCCCGACACCTGGCTTCCTGTCCTCCACCGCTGGCTGGAAATGGGTCCAGCCCTTCCCCCAAAATGAGGGCCACAGACCCACTCCATCTATGTGTCAACTGCTGCCAGGGATGAACACGCAGAGCAAAGACACACAGGGATGTAGGCCACCAGCCCAGGGACGGGAATGATCAGCTGTCCCTCTCTTCCCCCACTTTGCCCAGGCAGCCTTCGCTCGGCACAGCCTGGGCTCTTTGGGCAAATGTGTTTCTCCAGAGCTGCCTTCTGAAGCGCTGGGCAGGCCTTTCTCCCTGAAGGTGAAGCTGAGGAAGATGATGGCCTTGGAGCAGCCTTGCCTGAGCGCTTGCTTCCTGTCGGGCTCTATGGGGACTCTGCACAGCAGTCCCCAGGGCACTGCCATCACCCACTGCACACACTTAAGGCTCAGGCCAGGGGCTGGGAGGCACCCCAGCTCTGACACCCTGCCTGGTGCTGTAGGGCAGAGGAGCCTCAGGGGGAAAAGGCCCCGCATGCTTTTGGTGAGGCGCATGTCCTGAGATGTCCCTGAGGGAGCGACGGGAGGGAGTCTGCGGGGCTGGGGCAGGGGGGTGGGCACCAGGCGAGGTGGGGGCTCACCCTCAGTGAAGCAGTCCTCAGGCTGCTCCGCCTCAGCGTTCTCCTCCACCTGCTCCTCGGGGTCCTCCTCGGGGGGCTTGTAATCGGCTGTGCTGCAGACTGAGGACTCCCCGTCGAGGGGCTGTGGCAGCTTCTGCAGGAGCCACAGGGTCATGTGACCCCTGGGTCCTCCTCTCAGATGGGGCAGAGGAGCTCAGGGTGGGAGACACAGGGAGAGGAGAAAGAGGGTAGAGCAGACCTACTCATTCATTCACTCACTCACTCAACCACGGATTACAAAGCCAGCACTGTGGCCCACGCAGGAGAGCCACAGTGACCAAGTCAGCGGTAGTCCTGCTCTCGTGGCACTTAGACTCGGGGCAGGGCAGCGCTGAGGCTTGGGCAGGGGCAGTGAGGATATGAGAAGACACGTAAGAGCCAGGTATGGAACAAGGCCGGGGGACAAGTGGACTGGGGGGTGGCTGGGCGTGGCTTGGCCAGCTGGGGGTTCTGGGAAGCGTGGGAAGGCATGAGGAGGGCAGCAGAGGAATCAGATGCCTAAAGGTACATTTGAGGGGCCGTGACTGGGGGGTCAGGACAGACTGAGGCTGCCACAACCCCAGATAACAGCATGTGGTGTCCTCAGGCCTGAGCCTTCCTGTTCCTGTCTGCAGGGGCTGTTTGGCTGAGTAATCCAGAAAGGACGGACGATTCTCTCAGCTGAAGCTCCGGTATGGGGCTAAGGGACCCTGATGGGAGTGGAGTGCAGCCGGGGAGGCTGGTTCTTCGACCCGGCCAGACCACCGCGCCTTGAGGAGGCCCCTTCGTGGCTGGGGGTGAGGCCCCAGAGGAGGGAGATAGGGGGGGCAGCCAGAGGGCAGCTCTGAATCCAGAATGGTGAACAAAAAACCAGAGGAGTCCTTGTGCCCAGGTGACAGAAAGGGAAACTGAGGCACGGGGCATTAGGGCAGCGAGAACATCCAATGAGTCACTTGCCTCGCCCATGTGCCCCTACTCCCACAATCCCCCTTGGAGTCGTGCCTGCCTCTCTTTAAAGAGTATCCAGAGCTTTGGCCCTGGGTGTATTCCAGCCCTCCCCCACCCCTGTTCCTCATACCGAGGTCCGTGCCATAGTTCCCGGGTATTTATAGCTTGGCAGGCACTCGGCCCCCTGGTAAGTCAGCATGCCACATATTTGGGGGGAATAAGAAGTCAGGAACTTTCAGGGCAAAGTTCATTCAGGCTCTGGTGTCCAGCTGGGCCCAGGGCCGATAGGGTGGAGGTGGGCGGAGAGCCTGGCCCTAGCTTATGCTAGTTCTTGCCCTGCCAGAGCCAGGGGGCGGGTGAGGGGCAGGAGGAGAGTACATTCCAGCCCAGCAGCAGGCCCCCTGCACGGGCTGGGTAGGGGGGTCAAGGCTCCGGCTGAGGCTCTCTGTTCTTGTACTCAACCTCATTGGCCCACCGTACCTCTCCTCCGAGTCCCCAGCCCAACCCGGCACTTTGGCCCACACTGGGAAGTAGGGACCAGCCCCAGGTAGGGTGTAGACAGAAATAGGCAACAATGACAAGAACCCAGAGCGGGCTACGGGGAGGACTCTAGGGTTCCAGCCCTGGGGTAGAGGTGTCGCAGGTTAAGACCATTCTGTCCAAGAGCGCCACCTGCTGGTGAGATGGGCCCAGGTGGAGTTGTGGGCGGGAGTGAAGGGAGGAGGCAACTGTATTAGGACAGGCAGGCAGGCCATAATAAACGTGTAAATAATAGTAACCACAGTTACCATTTACAGAGAGCTCTCTGTGCTTTACACACATCATCTCGTCTAATCCTCACCACAGTGACACAGGGTAGGTACCCCTACCCCCATTTTACAGATGGAGAAATGGAGGCTTGAAGGCGTGTCTACGGTCACATAAAAATGTGAACCTGTGTCTATCTGACCCCCGACCCCCCAAGCCAGGCCGTGCGACGGGCTCACCTTGACATCCTCGGGCTCCGAGAAGGTGTCCGTCTCCTCCTCTGTCGGCATCTCCAGGTCGGACTCCTCGGAGGCGATGGGCACGTGGATGGTCAGGTAGGGGTTGTTGATGAAGTTGAGGTGGTCCAGCTCAATGCTGGGGGTCGGCCCATCAGCCAGGCCCACGTGGTTCAGGATGTGATTGTCCTTCAAGTCCTTGTCATCTTCCTTGGGCGGCGGTTCCTTGTTCTCTTCCTCGGGAGCACCCTCCCCAGCCTCGCCAGCCTCCCCAGCCCCCCCGAGCTTCCCAATCCTGAGAATAATGTCCTTGGGGCTCAGGACCTTCCCGTGCAGCAGCCCCAGCAGGAAAGCTTTGGCGAAGCTGATGCCCCACTTGATGCGGCCGATGGCGATCTGCAGGTTGTTCATCTCACCGTCCTCGTCCGAGGCTGCCAGGCTGTCGGCACTGAAGGAGCTCAGTAGCAGGGCCAAGAAGAGGTTCAGAACCTGGGGAGCAAGGGTTGGGGGAGCCTCAGCTCAGCCTCTGGGCCCCTGAGGGTGCCACCTTCAGCCAGCATGGGGGTCATCAGGCCTCCAGGTCAGAGCCACCCCATGCTGAACATTTAAAAGGATATCACCTAACGGAATCCTCATGGAAGTGAGAAATGTTACTATCATCCCCCACTTTGCAGATAAGGAAACCAAGGCTTGGGTACAGGAGAGGACTCTGCTGACCAAGGCCGAAGCAGGGCTTGGGAAGGCCCACCGGGTGACAGGAAATCTTCATGGTGCTGTCTTCCACCTCCACGGCCGGGGGATAAAGAACAAAGAGCAGGGTGCATGCCTCTGAGCTTCCAGGACTAACTGGGGACCTAAATCTTTTGAGCTGTCTTTTCTGGTCTGATAAGTGGGATTTCACAGACCCTGTGCTCCCAGTACTCAGACGCATGTCCCCTCCTGCTCTGAAAGGGGCATTTGACCCCTTTTCTCGCATGGGCTTTCCTGCTCCACCTGGTTTTCTTGCCAGAGCCCTGCTGAAGGGGACCTACGAGGCGACTGGTCTACCCCCTGCCCTCTGTCAACTTTATTTTCCAATGGATAGACATTTACTGAGCTCCTCCCAGTGCTCACGAGAGCAAGGAACCTCAGGGAGTTCCAGCCTGGGGGGAGACAGATGTTTGATCAGACAAATATAAGGCAGTGAGTATGCACAGCAGCAGAGATGGTGGGTTTCAAGGCAGTCATATCACTGTCCTGCACTTCAGTTTTCTCATCTGTGTAATGGGGATGATTCCAGTCCCTACTTCTTCACATTGTTGTGAGCACACAGTAGGCTCTCAGAACACATTGGCTCTTCTGTGTGCAATTTTGGAAGGCAGGGCCAGGTTCTTTCTCTAGGGGCCTTAGGGCAGGGCCGGGAGCCTGCACATGTGATCTGCTGCCCTTGCCCTTCTTCCCCATGTGCCTCTCACGGTGACTTTCACCGGTGTTCTCCAAGGTCTTTTTGTCGTTATCTTAACTATCACGTTGACATAGTATCTTTAAAATACACGTGTTGTGTATCATGTATATTCTCTCTCTGGGGGAATGTGATGGGAGGGGATTCCGCCCCATCTCCATGCCCCCAGCTACTTTTCTGCCTTTACCCCTCACCAAAATGTATTGACTTCTCCTTTCCTCCCTTGAGGGCAGGCGTCCAGTTGCCAGAAATGCATCTGAGACGGGAATTAGCTGCTCTCTGGGTCAGCAGTGTTTGCACACGGCTTCTGCCCGGGACAGAAATAGCCTCCTCAGGCCAGGCGGGGGCGGGGGGCTGCCGGGGAGGGGGTGGACACCATGTCCTCCTGGGGGCTGTGAGGGGTGGGTTCTCTATGACCTAGTCGCTTCCTCTTCTTCAAGGGGACCCAGAGGAAGTGCCCAAATGCCATGGACGCAGGGGACACAGGTCCTGACACGCCCTGGCACGGTGCCCCTGTGCCCGCTGCACACACCTGCTTCCATGAGCCTGGGGGGTGGGGACAGTGCCCAAGGAGCCGACAGTGACACCTCCCTTGGCCGCTGCACTCCCTCTGAGCAAAGCGGGAGAACCACAGAGCAGGGCCAGAAAAGGGTGTCGGTGTGGGGTGTGTGTGTGTGTGGCACCCACCCAGAGGCAGTGCCAGGCAGCGTGTCCAGACTCGAGCCAGACTGCTTCGGTTCATAGATCACTAATTGACTTCCCTGAGCCTTTGCTTCCTCATCTGCAAAGTAGAGACGAGCACATGGAAAGTGTTCAGAATGCTGGGTAAATGTAAGTAGAGGTCAGCAGCCACCCCCTGCTGGTGTGGATGTTCCATTACCACCGCGGCTGCTTTACTGATGATACTGGAGTTACCTTGTCCCGGGTTTGAGCCCAGGCTCAGATTCTCACTGGCTGTGTGGCAGGGCCCTCGGCAGCTTCAAGGATAATGCAAATGAAGGCGGCTGGCAGAGCCCACTGTTGGGGAATGCAGTGCCTGTGGAGGGTAGCTCCACCACACACGCCCGTGACATTTGAACTCCCCTGTCCTCGCGGGCCAAGTGCTTTGCTAAGCACTTAGACGTGTGTCATGTAATCCTCAGGATCACCCAGTGAAGTAGGTCACTACCGTTAGCATCCCATTTTCCAGATGAGAAAACTGAGTCCCAGGTAGGTTAATAACTGGCTCAAGGTTTCCCGGTTAGTGGTGGCAAAGCAGGGGCTTCCAACGGTTGTGAGTTTGCACGCATCCAGACAGAACCCCCTGCAGGCCCTCTCAGTCACTCCCAGGTCCTTAAACTTACATTTACACACCACTACACAGGGATGCTACCCGCATCCTCATTCCGCCCCAGGCACCTTCCCTCTCTCTCTCCTCTCCCTAGGACCTCCCTCCCAGGGACAGCCAGACTGGGTTCTCCCATCTAGCTGTACCTGGGGGCTCGACACCTCATTCCAGGGCCTCCTCAGTTAAGGTGACAACCCCCACGCCCAATCCACTCCTGCCCCCAGCCAGAGCTCAGCGACATCTGAGTAGCGCTGACCCAGCAGCCCAAGGATTCCACAGGCCTTTGTGGAACGTGGGGACGTGCGTCTTCTCACCCCCTGTTGCCCAGGGCAGCACCCGCCAGCACAGGGGGCAGCTGGGCACAGCACTGCTGGTGGGACTGACCCCACCCCGCCAGAGAAGGGGAGGAGCTGGGGTCGGCAGGGCCAGGGTAGACGCCTGCCAGGCCGTGGCCACAGAAATGCTGTCAGCTGGGCCGCAGCCCCACAGCCTGTTCCTCTTCGGCCCCTGCACCCCTCCTCTGCACCAGCCCCACGTGCCAGGCCCTGGGCCACAGATGCAGTGGCAGGATGGATGCCGTTTGTGCCAGCTCTGGATTCCCCAACGCCCGGGGCCTGATTCCCAGGTACAGAGGAGGGTGAGAGGGCAGGAAAAGGACAAGAGGCCCAGGAGCTTTGGATGCCAGCTCCACACTGTGCCTTCTTGCACACTGTCCCGGTCGCTCCTCCCAGCCACCCTGTAAGGTACCTACTATTTCTCTTTCATGTAGCGTTAGAGAACCCAGCCAACCAGAGAGCAGGAACTGGTTCAAGGTCATGCAAATGGCAAAGGAGCTGGGACTGGAAATTAGATCTGCCTGATTCCAGTCGTTAAGTTACTTTCCCCGAAACACTGGGCTTCAACAGCACCGCTCAGTGCCGTCCCTGAGCCAGCGGCAGCCTTGTCACGATTCCCAGGCCCCAGCCCGGAACTGCGGAACCAGAATCTAAGTTCTAAGAAATTCCCAAGCAACTCTTAAGCAGGGTAGGATTGGACAACCACTGGATTAAACCACAGGAAAATTGTGGTTTTGAGGGGAAAAAAAGAAAAAATAAACAAATGGGACTACATCAAACTAAAAAGTGTTTGCATAGCAAAAGAAACCATTAACAAAACAAAAAGACAACCTAGGAGTAGAAGAAGATATTTGCCAATGGTACATCATATCAGGGGTTAATATCCAAATTCATAGAGAATCATACAACTCACCACCAAAAAAACAAAAACAAAACAATGCAATTAAAAAAAAGGCAGAGGACCTACTGGACACTTCTCCAAAGACACACAGAGGGTCCATAGACACAGGAAAAGATGCTCCATGTCACTAGTCACCAGAGAGATGCAAATTAAAACCACTAATGAGATGTCACCGCACACCTGCCAGAACGGCTGGCATCAATAAGCACATGAACAGCAGGTGCTGGCGAGGGTGTGGAGGGAAAGGGACCCTCGTGCACTGCTGGGGGGAGTGCAGACTGGTGCAGCCGCTCGGAAATACAGTGCAGGGTCCCTAAAAAATTAAAAATGGAACTGCCTTAGGACCCAGCAATTCTGCTTCTGGGTATACATCCGAAGAAGCCAAAAACACTAATTTGAAAGAACAGAAGCACTCCTATGTTCACTGCAGCATTGTTTACAATCGCCAAGCTACAGAAGCAACCGAAGTGTCCAGCGACCGAGGAGCGGATAGAAGGGCAGCGGCACATACAGGGTGGGGCCAAAGCAGGGTTACGGTTGTATGTGAAACAGAGTTTGTTTTTGCATCATTGTTTGTAAATCCTTGTATTATTTTCCATACAAAAAGCTGTAAACCTACTTTTGCCCCCCCATATGTACAATGGAATGTTAGTCAGCCACAAAAAATGAAACCCAACCATTTGTGACAGCATGGACGGACCTCAAGGGCATCATGTTGAGTGAAACAAATCAGCCAGAGAAAAACAAATACCATATGATTCCACTTGCATGTGGAATCTAACGAATAAAATAAACAAACAAAATTGAAACAGACTCACAGGTACACAGAGAATAGACGGATGGCTGCCAGAAGGGAGGGGGACTAGGGGACTGGGTGGAGGAGGGGAGGGGATTAAGTACAAATTGGCAGTTACAAAACAGTCCCGAGGTGGAAGGTGCAGCACAGGGAATACAGTCAGCACTACTGTAGTAAGTATGTGTGGGGCCAGGCGGTTAACGGAAGTATTGGGGGGACACATTGTAAAGTATATGATTATCTAACCACTATGCCGTACACCTGAGACTAACATAAAATAATATTGAATATAAACTGTAGTTCAAAAATAAAATTAAAAGAAAAAATTGCCATTTTGGGGGGTCAAAGGGGCATGTATCAGTCATTTCACATGGTTCAATTTCATAGGAAAAGGACACCCCTTGAATAATAGCCCGATGTAAAGGAAATAAGGAAATAAAGGCATGGGCCATGTCTTGGACACCTGGACGTCCTGGGCGAGGGCGGGGGAGCCACCCAGCTGGCCTCACTCACCACGAGGTTGCCGATGACCATGACCATGAGGAAGACGGTGAGGCACATGGGCTGGCCGGCCACCTCCATGCAGTCCCACATGGTCTCGATCCACTCCCCGCAGAGGATGCGGAAGACGATGAGGAAGGAGTGGAAGAAGTCGTGCATGTGCCAGCGGGGCAGGCTGCAGTCAGAGGAGATCTTGCACACGCACTCCTTGTAGCTCTTGCCGAACAGCTGCATGCCCACCACGGCGAAGATGAACACGATGATGGCCAGCACCAGCGTCAGGTTGCCCAGCGCCCCCACCGAGTTGCCGATGATCTTGATGAGCATGTTCAGCGTGGGCCAGGACTTGGCCAGCTTGAAGACCCGCAGCTGCCGGGCGGGAGGAGGGCAGGGGCGCGTGAGGCCCAGGGGCCCCTGGCCCAACCCGAGGCAGCCCCGCCCTTAGGAGAAAGAATCATCTCGAACAACTTGATTTCCCATCCCCGGAGTGATCGGAGGCCTCCGTTTGCCTCTCTGCTAAATGGGAGCGCTCATACCCTACCACCTCACACTCTTAGTATATTCAAAAGGAAAAAGAAGTCTTTACCTGTTCAAGATACAGATAAAGTGTTTACAAGTGAAACTAAATGTCGGGATTTGCTTTAACATACTCCCCCCACAAAAAGTGGGGGGGCAGGTGAAACAAGAGCAGTAGACTACTGATGGCTGTTGAAGCTAGGTGATAGGTACACAGAGGTTTATTATACTTTATATTTTTATGAATGCACAAAAGGTCCCATAATAAGGTTAAAAAACAATAAAAGCGCTCCTGTGGGGTGGTGGAAAGGACACTAATTCAGAGTTCCAATTCCACTGCTAAAGAGCTTCCCAAGCCTCGGCTCTCAGGTGGACTACAGAACCACCCCCCTGCCCAAGTTCACCCACGTTACCCACCCAAGTTCGCTAAGGGGTTGGGCTCCTGGGGCTGTCACTTTGGCTCCCTAGCAACCCTGTGTGGTAAGGGAGAGGGCTCCCTTTCTCCCTATGCAGTGAGAAAGTCCTCCCCGCCCCTCCTCAGCCCTGGCCCAGGTCTCACGAACCAGACGGAAGGAGCGGAGCACCGACAACCCCTGCACATTGGCCAGGCCCAGCTCCACCAGGCTGAGGGTGACGATGATGCTGTCGAAGATGTTCCAGCCCTGCTGGAAGTACTCGTAGGGGTCCATGGCGATGAGCTTCAGCACCATCTCTGCTGTGAAGATGCCCGTGAAGACCTGTGGGGCGCGGTGCGGTCCCTGTCACAGGGCCTCAGGGAACACGGGGCCCTGGTTGCCTCCTACCCGCCTCCCGCCTCCGGGCAGAGCCTGTGGGGGCCAGAGCCCTGAGGGGGCAGGTAGCAGTACCCATGGCCCACGTGTGTGCAGGTGAGTGGGGAGTGGGATGGCAATCCCACAGGGCAGATGGGGACTACCCAGAGACCTGGGCCCGTCCGTTTCTGGCCACGTGACTGTGGGCCAGCCCTTAATTTCTTGGGGTCTCACCCCACTCATGATAATCTTTAACACTCACAGAGCACTTTGTGGTTCCCCATACAACCTCAGTAGTGTGCCAATTTCTATATAGTTGGAAGGGATTCTCAGAGAAAAATGGGCTCTGAGAGGTTAGTGGAATGTTGCCCGATGCGGCTTTCCACACTCTACAGCCTCTCCACCCCCACTGGCAAGGGTCCCAGGACCCAGCAAACCTTGGTGGCCTTGGCAGTCTAGGGTAGGGGCCAAGAGGGGGCAAAGTCAGGAACAATGAGAAAGTCAGAGCTGCGCCCCACCCCACCCCGCCCCAGGCCTCAATACTGAGTCTGAGGGCTGCAGAGTCCCTGAAAGCTTCCTGGGTACGGCCCCCCTCCTGCTGGGCACCAGCTGCCCCGGGGCCACAGCTTGCCTGGTACATGCGGAGCCCCACCCAGGAGCTGTCCCTGGCCATAGCAGGTGCCCAGGCAGCAGCAGAATGTGGTCGAGGGTGGGCAGGCGGTGGGCCGGCCCCATCACGTACACCCCAGCAGCTGCGCCAAGTCTAGAGCACGCCCAGGCCCCTCCAGCCCAGCCTGGCCGTGGCTGCCTTGGGCATCTCCGTGGAGCAGGCCTGCCTGCCTCACAGGCTGCGGGTCCAGGGCCTGGTTCCTTTACTACCCACGCAGTCCTCGTTCTGCCCCAAGCCTCAAATCTTACTTTCCCTAGGACCCCCGGCCCTCAGGGTCGGGGCAGCACCTTGCCCATTTGCTATACTGGAAGAATTTGAAGGGAATGGGGAAGGATGGGGCTGGAGGAGGCGGCTTTTTCCCTTTGTCAGGCTCCACTGGGGCTGGCAACGAGGTGATAATGCTCCTAATGGGCAGGGATAAGCGGGAGGATCAGTGTGTGTCAACAATAGCTGGGCACGCAGGGCTCAGAGAGGGGAGCGGGCCTGGCCATGCCCACTCCGCCCTCTGGGAGAAACAGCAGCTGTAGTGGCAGGGGGCTGCGGGTTGGAGGACGATGCCCTGGGGCCTCCAGGGTGAGCTGAGACCCCCTCAGCCTCGGTGCCCTTGGCTATAGGGCCCCCTTCCAGGTCCTTTAGTCCCTCTTAGGCCCACAACAACCTCTACAAATGGAGAGACTTGTCATCTAGGCCCCGCCCCACCTCCCTGCCCCAACTCCTCCATCTCTGCATCCAGGCCATGGCCTGGACTCCAGGTCGCCTGGAGTCCGATCTTAAGGATTCCAGCACCTCACCCCCACCCCACTCCCCATCTCTCTGCCCTCAGCTATCCTGAAACCCAAGTACCCCATCCCATGGATCACACCATGTACCTCCCTTGTACGTCAACTCACTCCCCCTCCATTTGCTGGGAAAATAACCCTAGCCTGTCCGCATATGCTCCCCAGTAGTGCCCCATATTTCCGCACAGCCCAGACGGCCTCATCGGGCCCTGTGTCCTCTCCCCTGTCCTGCCTGGAAACGACCGCCTCTCCCTTGTCCCTTCCCTACCAGGTTGCCCGTACTGAGCACGCTGTCGAAGTACTCTGTCATGGGGTAATGTTCCATGGCCATGAAGAGGGTGTTGAGCACGATACAGATGGTGATGCCCAGGTCCACGAAGGGGTCCATGACAATCAGGTGGATGATGTTCTTGAACTTTACCCATGGGGCACAGCAGTTCCATATGAGCAATTTGTGGGCGCACTTATACCACCACGGCGGGCACTTCTGGTGGGCCTCTTCCAGCTCTGGGGATGGGTGGAAGCAGACATGTGATGAGGATACCCCTCTTAGGTTCTACCTCTATCCACCTAGGTCTTTGGGACCCCTTCCAAGCCCTGCCCCTTAGATTGTCACATCTCAACCCCCACCCCTCTGTGCCACCTTCTCCAAGACCCGCCTCTCAGTGCATCACCCTCAGACCTGCCCCTCTAGACCTTACCTCCCAAAGACCCGCCCCTTAGCCACCTTTACCCCACAGCCCTTCTTGCAATGAGCTATTTCAAGCTTCTGCTTCTTGACACACCCCACAAAGCCCCACCCCTCAGTGACCCTCATCCCTGTCAGTGGCCCTGGGGATGGCTAGAGGTTGGGTCCCAGTTACACCTGCTGCTGGCCAATGCCACTGGGGAGCAGGCTGGGATCCCCCTGTGGGCTCTTTCTCAACTTGGCAGTAATGTGGGCCCCTCCGGACTGTCCCCAACCATTCCATCTTTTCCCACCAGAGTGGCTTTCTGGAAATATCACCCTGTTCTTGTCACCCCAACTCTAAAGCCCTGGGGTGCTGTGAGGCCCATGGATGAAGCTGCTCCTCCTCCAGGCCTGTGGGAGTCCTCAGTCTAGGCATGATCTCATTTAGTTCCCACCAGAAATGTACAAGGTAAGTGCTGTTAGTGCCTCCCATCTAAGAGAGGAGGAAAGGGGACCGCTTTCAAAGGCTGCACATTACAGTCTGACCATAACCCCCGCACCCCACCCCCAACCGGGGTGCTACTGCAGGTGCTACTGCCAAAACTTCTCACAACCATCCCAGTAAGGTCAGTGTTGAGTGATCTCGGCCAGCTCCGCCTAGCATTCCCCGGGGCATTCTCTGACAGGGCACACAGATACCTGGATGCCGTCATACAAGGTCAGGTGAGATGGTGCCCTCTAGAGGTCTGCAAAGTCCTCTAGGACCTCCAAGTCCTCCAGGCAAGGGGGAGGGGACCCCATCTCTTCTATGACAGATTTTCTTCCTTCCTTCCCTCCCTGCCTCTCATCTGTCACATACATATGAGTATGTGTTTCTTCCCATTCATTAATCTTTCAGCCCATCCATCTATCCATCCATTATCCATCCATCCATCCATCAACCATCCACCATCCATCCATCCATCATCTATTCAATGATCTGTATATATGTCTACCCTCCCTTCACTTCCTCATCCTTATCCTCCTCCTGAGACTTGTGGAGCAGCATTTGAGGGAGTCTGTAACTTTTCCTGCACAGTCTGACCTTTGGCCTTTACTTTTTACCCAGAAGACATTTGAGGTACAAGATCTCCAGTTTCCGGAGCATTGGCCTTCCTGGTTAGTATTATTATCCTGTCCTCCATTGCCTTGGCAGCCCCCAGGGCCCTCCCGGAAGCCCCCAGTTCCCCTAGCGGCCTGGCCTTGCAGCCAGAACTGGGGCAGGTTAAGCCAGGACTATATTTATCATGGCCATTTCTTCGATGCCAATATTAAGTTACCATCCTCCTGAAGCTGGGCCCAGCCAGCCCCGCCCGCACCTCCCCAGGAGCCAGTGGCCTGATGGGCAGGGCACGCAAAGCAGGACGGGAAGGGGTGTTGGGCACTCACCTTCCATAGCATCCGAGACGCCGCTTTCTGCACTGCAGCTCTGCCTTGGGGGCCCCTTCTCCCCCAGTGAAGTGTCCAGGCTGCCATTGCAGTCTTTGCCATGGGCTGGGTCACCGTCTGGCTCCCCATCTTCCAGAGCCTGGGCAGCCTTGGCCTGTGGACCAGCAGAGTGATGGACATGCAGACCATTTGTGAGCCAGGAAGTTGGACTAATCGATTTCAGAGCTTCCTCATGAATCCTTTAGGTTGGGGCCCCCCTCTTCTTGGCCTGCACTGAGCCTAGTGCAGGTGGGAGCGGGGGAAACCTCAGTGGTGGTCCAAAGTGACTGAGGACCCTCATCCTGGAAGACCCTCTACTCTCTGAAGCCTTGACTGAGCCTGCGCTTCATGAGATGACGAGAAAGTGGGCACCACTTTCTGAGGCCTCACCAGGCCCCACGCTTCTCTTGGCGTGGAGCCATATTCTGCCCAGAAAGAATCACAAAATCATAGATATTTGAGCTGGAAGCCTATATCTGTCTTAACTACTACAGATTCCTTGTTACACACAGTAGGGGGAAACTGAGGCATGGAGCTGAGAAATGCTATTTCTAGTGCCTGGATGTCTCCCATCTGACCAAAGCCCCCAGTCTGGGGCCCCTGTTCCCCCTGCCTCGTGCTCTGCCTCGTTCTCAGCCTGCCTGGGAGAACCCAGGCTGAGGGGCGGGGAGATCCCTGGGTCCTCAGCCTCCTCTCTCTGAGTCCAGACCTTTTCCAGTTCCTCCTGATGTTTTTTGATTTTCTCCAGCATCTGCTGAAACTCCTCTTCTTTCTCCTGATCCTCAGCCAGGGTGGCCTCGTTCTGCTCAGCATAAGCCATGGCCACCACCGCCAGGATCAGATTGATGAGGTAAAAGGAGCCCAGGAAGATGATGACCACGAAGAAGATCATGTAGGTCTTGCCAGCCGCTCGAAGGGTCTGGGAGCGGGGGGCAGGACAGGAAGTGTCACATGGGGTCCCTCCTGCTCTCACCCACCACCCCTCTCCACATACCCACCCATGGCCCAGATAGGTCAACGGAAAGGGTCCCTCGCAGAACCTGGTGGTTTGAGGCAGGGTATGGTCAACCTTAGCAGGCTAAACCACATTCTGGGGAGCTTCCAAATGTATACCTGGGACCTGGACTTTCTTGGTCTCCTGGCTCAGAGCACCCTGAGGACCCCAGCCAGACATCTTGGGGTCAGAGAGCCAGGGTGAAAACTGGTGAACATGGGCTTTGGGGTCAGCTTGAATCCTAGCTTTGCAATGGTGCCTGGCATCTAATAAGAGCTCAACAGGTAGTAGTGCTGTATTCATTAATATCATCAGTGTTAGAAACGTCACCAGTGACCAGAAGGCACTGTTGCTCCAGACTCAACCTGCCTGTTCTGCAAAGAAGAGACGCTAAAGAACTGTGTCCGGGAGGAGTGTCAGCTGCCCTACTGGCCACTGTGAGGACTGGGGGTCTGTGCCAGGCCCAGGTCTCAGCAAAGGTGGCGAAGGCATCAGAGGCTGTGGCTCGCATCTGGGCAGGTGCCCAGGGCTGGAGGGCTCTAAGATCCTGTATGGAGAGCCACCGAGGGGACACCACAGATGAGACAGCCCCGCTGGGGGTCCCGCCAGGTGAGGAAGAGGCTGCGGGAGTGAAGGGAGGTGGCAATCGGGCTGAAGAGCAGGGCGGGGGCGGCGGTACCAGCTGGAAGAGGTTCTCCCAATAGTCCTGCGTCATGAGGCGGAAGAGGGACAGGAAGGCCCAGCTGAAGGTGTCGTAGCTGGTGTAGCCATAGTTGGGGTTCCGCCCGGCCTTCATGCACTCGTAACCCTTGGGGCACTGCCTGGGGATGGAACGGGGGCTGCTTTTAGGGAGGGATGAGAGCCCCAACTGGGGGGGATATAGGGGAACCCAAGGGAAAAAATCCTTCAGTCCTGTTTGTCCCCAAAACAGGAAAGTGTTCCATCCAGGCCCATAGGTTTTCCTCACATTCCCACCCACCCAGGTCCTTGGCCCTGATCAGCCTCCATTTTCCAACACCCCTGGGGCCCCTCTTCCCACGGCCCAGCATCGCTCACCCAGCGTCACTGCTGTTCCCACAGAGCAGGGCGTCGAGAGCACCCTCCAGGAAGTAGTAGTTCCCTTTGGGAGTCAGAGGCCACAGAGGACACATGTCACCACATGGACACACTGTGGGCACATGTACCCACTGCACACCCGTGGACACATCTGTGTGGACCACACTGAATAGGTGCTCCCTAGGTACCCCTCCCCCTCCTTTATGGGCAGCCCCAAGTCCTCAGGTCTCTGATGGGACACACGGCAGGGAGCTCAGCTCCCCGTGGTGTCAGCTCAGTGCCTAGTGTGGTTGCACAGTCGGAGTATAGCAAGGGCACAGAGAGGCGGAAGAATGTGTACGTGTGTGCATGGGGTTAGCGAGTCCCCGCGCAGCACCCCTGACTGAGGGCTGAGGCTGGGGCTGGGGGAGGCTACACTCCAGGGTACCGGGGTGGAGAAGGGTTACCGCTTCCTAACTGGCCAGATGGCAGTGAGTAGACCAGTAGTGGCCATGTGAGAGCGTGTGCCTGTGTGCATGTGCCTGTGTGTGTGTACCTGTGTGTGTGCCTGTGTGTGCCTGTGTGTGCCTGTGTGCGTGTGCGTGTGTGTGCGTGTGTGCGTGTGTGTGTGTGTGTGTGTGTGTGTGTGTGCCTGTGTGTGTGTGCCTGTGCGTGCCTGTATGTGCCTGTGTGCCTGTGTGTGCATGCCTGTGAAGCATATGTGAACAGGATGTGGGTGTGTGGGTGCCTGGTGGCGGCCCTATCAGGGAGTGCATAGGTTAAGGAATAGGGAATATGGACTATTGCTTTTTATAGTGGAAGCTTCAGGATTTTCAAAGTAATTTGGCATTTGTTGTCACACTAACCCTTTGAGAAAGGTGTTGTCACCTCGGTTTTACCGGCGAGGATTCTGAGGGTCGGGGAAATCAAGTGACTCGTCAGAAGTTGATCCAAATGGTAAGTGATGGATTTAAGCTCAGGCCCTCCCCGTGCTATTTGTCTCGCAGGGGGCCGACCTCGGGGCTGGGACTGACCCTCTGGCCTCCCAGCCCCCATTCTTACCTTCATCACTGATGTAAGCGTCCCAGTCAAAGGTATAGTTGCTGGCCCTGCTCTCCTGGCTGTTCCAGGTGCCATTGCCATACCACGTGTCATTGCGGTACCCTGTGTCATTGTTGTGCCATGCGTCATTATCATACCACGTGTCGTTGTACCACGTGGTGTTGGTGTCGTTGAAGGGTGGGGGCCAGCGCACACACTTCTGTCGCAGGTTTCCCATGAAGAGCTGCAGCCCCACCAGGGCAAAGACACTCAGGCAGAAGACAGTGAGGATCATCACATCCGACAGCTTTTTCACGGACTGGATCAGGGCCCCCACGATCGTCTTCAGCCCTGACCGGAGGGTGGGTAAGAGCACGGATGGGGGAGCGGCCAGGGCAGGGCGGTCTCTCACTCCCTTCTCTCTCCCAGACTTGACCTACTCCCTCTCACCAGGCCTTGACTTACTAGGGGCACCAGTTCCCTGAAGCCTTCCTGAATTAGTCTCACCCTACTCTGACCACATCCTTAATCAGGAGCCTCTGAATGGCCAGAGTCTCAGCCACTAGAAGAAGGGACTAGGAAGACTTCACGAGGTCAGCATTCCCAAAGCGTGTTCTATGGAACACCAGTGACCCAAGCAGTGCCCTTAGAAGGGGGAGGGCGTGGGGCGGAGAGTCAGCGTTTGGGGAAGGCTGAGCTATTTTGCTCCTGGAGAGTCACTGTGCAAATCCTCTGATCAAAGGCTCTGACAAGTCCTGCAGAAACACACAGCAACTTTAGTAACATGTTTCCTGAACTTATTTGGCCACAGACCCCCTCTCCTTATAATGCCTATTAACCCTCAAGGAGAAGTGGGTTTCGTTCTGGGAATCTCTTAGACTGACATTGCACTGTCATTGCATTCAGCCCCTTCGGGTGCCCAAAGGCATAAATAACTCCTTGGAATTCCAGGGACCAATTCCCATCATGTACGGAAGAGACTTCTTCCTTTGGGCCTAAGCATAGTGTCTCTTGCTTCAATATTAGTTTATTTCTTCTTCTTATCCTGCCACAGACAAGAGATGCTCAGCAGCCTTCTTATAAAACCCTCTTTCCCCGAGCTCTGAGGATGCTGGGAGCCTGGCATCGAGGAAAGATGTTGTGGCCTTGGCTCAGTGGCCAATGGGTGGCCTTCAGTCAGCACTTCCCCTGTTGGGGTGACTTGGGGTCTCCTTCCCAAACTGCAGTATGAAGGTTTGGTCCTAAGGCACTTGCTAACGTCAAGACTGAACAATTTCCCCTCCTCCCAGAGCCTGTTCTCCATCTCTTTTCAGATCATCTTTCTCTTGTTTAATGAACCTTCTCCAGTTTCTCAGCGTGCTTTTTTGAGGGTCTGGATGATCCAGATTCTATTTATTTCCTGCTTCTTGATGCATTACTTTGGAAGCTCCTGGGCCCATGGCTCGGAGTGAGTAGTGTGCCCCCTGTGGAGCCCCCAGGGCCAGGACTCTCCATCACTGACCGCTTTGTCTCAGCTGGAGGGCGCTGCTCTGCCTGTCTGCTTGTTTTACTTAACACACACGCCAGGTTCCAGGCAGTGTTCTCAGTACCTTATCAACATTAAAGCATTTAATCCTCATAACAACCCAGTGCTTGGCCCTATGATTATCCACATTTTACAGATACTGAGACACAGACAGTTTAAGCCACTTGCCCAAGGTCAAAGTTAGGAAGTGGTGGACGTGAGAACTGAACACGGGCCATCTGGCTCCAGAGTCTGTGCTCTAACCACCTTGCTATGCTGCCTCTCAAATGCCCAGCCTCCAGCCCGGGGCTCCTTCTCGTCTCTGGCCACGGGAGCCCCTCCGTGTCCAGGCTCTGGTGTGTATCTTACACACACAGCCTGGGAGTCTTCTGGCTCCTGGAACTTGAGTATCAGGTCCAGGGCCTGGGGGTAGGGGGAGGCCTGTGGACCGGGGGGGTAGGGTCCCTGCACATCCCCAGTACCTGGGATGACTGTGATGGTTTTCAGGGCCCGCAGCACCCGGAAGGTTCTCAGGGCTGAGATGTTGCCCAAGTCCACAAACTCCGTCACGTACCTGGTGAGGGGGGGCAGGTTGGGGTGAGGGCTGTGTCAGAACTGGGGGTTGGTGAGAGGGTAGAAATCAGGAATCCTTGTAGCTGGGGTTCCCACAGGGGACTGAGGAGCAGGTCAACAGCCTGAGTTTCCTATCAGGGCCTGAGAGTTGGGAAAGACTGCTGGGGAGTGGTAGCAGCCCAGCTCTCCCAGGGGTGAGGGCCTGGAGACTGGGCTCAGGGTGCTATGTGTGGTTGGGCACAGCATGTGGAGGGGCAGCAGGAGGGTCCCCAGGCCAGACCCTGGGCACGGCGGCTCCTGGAGCTGTGCGCACAGCACCCCTGACCCTAGGCCCCTGCAGTCCACCCCTGCGGGAGGGTCAGCCCAAGACCTGGCCCTCCCCCCTCCCCTCCCCTCAGCCTCAGTCTCAGGACACCCTGGGCCCTTGCTCACGCCATCGTGATGACGCAGAAGTCCAGCCAGTTCCAGGGGTCCCGGAGGAATGTGAAGTCGTCAATGCAGAAGCCTCGGGACAGCATCTTGATGAGGGATTCAAAGGTGTAGATCCCTGTGAAGGTGTACCTGGAGGGGAGAGGGCCAGCCGGGCCCAGTCATGTCATGTCTGGGCAGGTGTATGGGTGGCGCTGATGCACCTCCCAGGAGGGAGGGGCGCAGAAATTTGCTACCCTGGGGCTGAGGACATCGGTGAGAGTGATGGTGTGGGCCACCCTGGGGCTTCAGGTGTTGATGATGACAGTGATAGTACATGTCTCCCTGGGACACAATCCTCAGAGTGCAGACAACTGGGATGGTCTGCGTGCCAGGCCAGCGGGGGTGGGGGTGGGGAAGGTTGGGGGGGCGGGGAGGGAAAGAGACTTACTCCACGTTCTTGGACCAGGGAGGCGGCTCGCTCATGGTCATGAACACGCAGTTGGTCAATATGGTGATCATGATGAACATGCTGAACAGCGTTGGGGCGTCAAGGAAAGCGAGGGAGCAGGTGGGGAGGGAGGCGGACGGAGGGCCTGCTCGCCCAGAACACCCCGTTTTGCTTAGCCCTGCCCCCACTCCCCCTCTCCCACCCCTGCACTTGGGCAGGATATGAGTGGATGAGCACCTTGATGGCGCCGCGTCTGATGATGTTGAAGGGGCTCAGCAGGTAGAGAGCGGGCGTGGCGGAGAAGCGGAAGATGGCCTTGCCCTTGTTGAGCACGATGA
>PVJI01009133.1:0-67061 GCA_004026765.1 Micronycteris hirsuta
GTGGACCCTGATGACTGACTGAAGGTGGGGGAGAGGGACAAGGAGGGAATAGCAGGGGTCCCTAGAAGTGCTGGCCTTCACCAGGAAATTAGTGACTCTTGGGAGTGCTGGGAAGTCGGTCCTGCTGACTGTCTGTCTGTCTGTCTATCTGGAGGCATCATCCGACTGGCCCAGCCTGGGCTTCAAGAGGATGAGACTTGCTTCTCTCCTGAAAACTCACATGCTTCAGGTGGTCAGGTGCCAGGTAGGCAGGCAGATGGAGACTTCTAGAAGTCTAGAAAGTCCTAGGTGAGGGGTGCAGCTTGGGTGGGTGGGTGGGAGGCCCCGGAGCGAGCCGAGAGCAGAGGCGAGAAGCGGAGGCCCCCGGAGGGGCTCCGCCCACCTGCTGCTCCTCTGTGGCCCTGAGCTCAGGAGGTAGCACCTGCAGGTATCAGGAGCCAGGTAACCTCAGGGTTCTTTTTGGATGTTGATGAGAAGGGTCAAGCTGCGTTTTGTGCTCTGCTGCGGCGACTGCGACATAGATTTCTAGAGTAACCCTGACTATCCTTCCCTTTGCTGATTTAATGCCTGGGTTTCTATTCTTCTTCCCTGGCTGGGGCCTCGGAGCAGTGGCTCTGTGTTGCCCCCTGCTGGTGGCTGAGGATACGACTGAACTCCTTCTGGGACTTAGGGACTCAGAGCAAACTCTGGCATATGATGCAGAGGTGGGGACATGTGTCTCGTTTGTGAGTTGCTCAGGAGGACTCAGCAGAACTTTCGGTTTTTTTGATTGGAGGAGGGTGAGAGAGAGAGACCGAGGTGCTTCGTGGGGACCGGCTTCCCGGTTGGACACCTGGGTGCCTGGTGAAAAGGGACAGGCAGTGTAGAATTATTTTTTGCTGTATTGCTTTGGTTTTTTAGGTGTTTTCTGCAGAGCTCTGGTGGCTCCTGGGGGCCACTGAGGGGGTGGGGGAGTCTGGGCCCCCTATCTCTTCCTCAATCAGAAAACCCCATTTTTTTGTTTTTATGTTTATTTTTGACAGATTGGACTTACATAGAAACTTCCTGCATGATATTTTGACTTAAAGAAAAGGGCGGTGTAGCAGCAGGTCGCAAGAGTGCGGCCTGTGTGGGCACGAAACGGCGCGACCCCGGCTGGACCCTGGAACCAGACCGGCGGGGTCATGGGCCGTGCACATGTTTAGGCTCCAGTGGGCTCCCCGTTCAGACACCTGCTGGCCCCACGTGCCCCCCCCCTTCGTGCTGGGACGCCCGCTTGGCTAATTTTCCTCTAATAATTTCTCCTTGTGTCACTTTCTCTTGCTGTCTCTGCACACGCCTTCCCCTGGGAGCACGTGTCGCGCCCCGGCAGCCACAGTGGATGGATCTGCTCTGGGGTCAGCTTCCGGGGGACGGGCCCCCCTGCAGGGCGAGGTCCCTGTGTCCCTTCAGACTGTGCCCTTGGCTCTCCCCAGGCTGAACCTTCGGGAGCTGGGTCCCTGGGCCTCCCACATGCGCTGGCTGGTCTGGATCATGGCCTCTGTGGGCACCGTCTACGTCTTCTTCTTCCACGAGCGGTAAGACAGCGCTGGGGGCTCAGGCGGCAGGGCAGCCCTCAGCGGGACAGGAGACCCCAGGTGACCCCAGAAGCATGAGGGCACGGCTCTGCCTGGCGTCCCAGTGGATGGCCACCGGGGCCACAGCCCATAGGGTCAGTTTGAAGAGATTTTTTTAAAAGATGCTGCAGGTTCCTGGACCCACGGAATGGTGTCACGAGTGACCTGCCTTCCCTGAGCCCCTGTCGGCAGGTACAGAGGAGTGAGCCCTGTGGACTCTCCTTACTTCCATCCTGCCCAGGGGCATGATGGGAATGATTAAGTGAGGGCATAAACAGGGCTGTAGAAGTGAAAGCAGGGACAGACTCCCGGACCTCCTGGGATGGCAGTAGGTGTCAGCTGACCCAGCTGCTCAGGTCCCTGGAGCGGGGTGGGGGGGATGGCGTGGGTCCTGTGGGCAAGGGTGCCGGTCGGATAGTTGTGTCTGCCCCAACTTGAGTGTGGGTGGTGCCCTCACGCTTGCTGTGCCCGCATTTCCAGTCCTCTAGTGTCATTTCATGGATGCGGAAACCGCGTCTCAGAGAGGGAAAGAGACCTGCCCAGGGTCGCCCAGCCCTGCCAGCAGCTGTTGGGTGTAGCCGGGTGACGTGTGAGCCCGGGGGTGTCTCACGCTTGCTGTCAGGGTATCTTCTCCTGCCCAGGCCGGGGGCTGTCCTGAGGCTGAGGGGGCTTCTTTCCCCGCCAGGTACAAGCTTGCGGAGCTGCTGTGCTACGTCGCCATGGGATTCTTCCCCGCCCTGGTCGTCCTGTCCATGGTAAGTCCTGCCCGCACTGCAGGGCCCTCGCCTCTGCCTCGGGAGGACCCGGCCTGACTCCACATTGTCAAGTGCAACCCTCTCCTCTGGGAGAAGGGGAAACTGAGGCCCCGTGTGTCCATGTGACCTGCCTGAGGAGGCAAGAGAATAGGCAGGTGGCCCCTGAGGGCCTTTCCTCCCTGAGCCTCAGTTGGCCCATCTGTCAAATGGACGGAGTAACTCGGGCATCAAGGGTGCTCATCTCGGAGGGCCAGGGTGTCTTCTTTTTGCTTACTTTGTTTGTTTGTTTGTTTGTTTTCTCTAAAGCTTTCTGCCATGGGCACGTATGCCTTTTAAAAAATTATGATAAAATAGACACATGTTGATGGTTGCAACCATCTCTAAGAGTCCAGGGCGGCGGCGCTCGGCACACTCACACTGCTGTGCAGCTGTCCCCACCATCGTCTCAGGAACTTTCTCGTCTTTCCAATGGAGACTCTGTCCCCCTGACACACTCACTGCCCCTCCCCCTCCCCCAGCCCAGTGTCCTCGAACCTCAGCATCTCCTTCCTCTAATGCTGAGTAATGTTTCGTCGCCTGAAATGACAGGAAGGACACCTGTTCGTCCGTCAGTCCGTGGCCCTGGGGCCGCTTCCACGTTGGGCGGTCTTAAGCCTGGATGTAGGATTCGTTCCACTCCCTGCTTTCGCTTCTTTCGGGTTTTACTTTTTGGAAAAGATAAAAAGTGATAAAACATTCCTCGAGAGTTTGATGGAGATCCATTCCCTGTGAGAATCGACTTGGGGAGATGTGGCAACTCTACCGGGTTGAGACGCCCCCACTCAGGAGCCGGAGCTGGCTTCTCGTGTGGGGTGGGGGTGGGGTGGAGGCTGGGAGCTCCTGACCTTGCTGCCCGCTCCTCTGACCTGTGCCCCGCCCTTGTCCTTGCCGACAGCCCAACACCGAGGGCGTCTGGGAGCTGGTGGCTGGAGGGGCCTTCTACGGCCTGGGCACAGTGTTCTTCAAGAGCGACGGGAGGATCCCCTTCGCCCACGCCATCTGGCATCTCTTTGTGGCATTCGGTGCTGGTACCCACTACTATGCCATCTGGAGGTACCTCTATCTGCCCAGCACTCTGCAGGCCAAGGTGTCCAAGTGAGGTGGCCCAGACTGCACGAGACCTTTGGGCTTTTGAAGCAGAGCATCATGGGCAGTATTTCTGCAGACTTTAGCCCAGAGCCCAGGGCCCAGGCCCGTCTGCCCTCCCCCGGGGAGAGCTTTCGATGGGTCCGAGGTTACTTTTGGGGACAGCCACGCTGTCCCTTGGGTCCTAGGTGAGAAAGAAAGCATTTAGTCATGGCTGCAGAGGAGAAATTAACCCTGTAATGCATTTCTATTCTAGTCAGTGTCTCCTAATACAATGGCCATTAACATCTTCGGGAAAGGGCACAGACTTTTTTGTCCCACAAATTGGGCAACGAGGGGCCAGTATGTGCTTCTCAAAGCCCCGAGAAAATGAGCAAGGAGTCTGGTGGGTTGTTTCTACTGGGTGGCCAGGGCCTCCTTCTCTGCTACCAAAGTCCTGGCTGGGGAACGCCCCCCTGTTCAGGGAAAGTCACCCAGTTTGTAGATCAGGGATGGTGGAGATCCCTGACCATGGCAGACATCACCAATCAACTGCAGCAGGGGGCGGTGTCAGAATTATCGGGCTGGTGCTCTGGGCAGACATAACCAATCAACTCGGTACTCATGATGGCACCACTTCTCACCTACTGGTGTGCCCTGTGGTCAGAACGTGACCTGGCCAGGTTAATGTCCCCGTGTGTGCGAGTGTTTATCTCCACTCTCTCTTGTTCCTTTTTGGGAAGCTCCTGGAGTAGGCAGAGTGGAGGCTGTAGAGGGACGGCAGGTGCACACCCTGAGCAGCCCCTGGCCAGCTCTGGGCCTTGGTCCCGAGGAGGGAGCAGTTGGGGATGAGAAGCTGTTCCTTGGCCATTTCTTCTCATGATGAAAAATTCCAGGGAAACTCTGAGAGCCCCTCAGGCGAGGGGTGAGCACAGCCCGGGAGCTTGCTTGCCTGCCCAGGCTCAGGGTTTGTGACGCTGACACTCAGATTCTCACTTGGTGCCAGCGAGTGGCCCTGCGGGAGGGAGGCCTCGCTCATCTGACGGGCCCCGACCTGTGGAGCCCCTGGTCGCCCCGTTGCAGGTGGGGGCAGAGGCAGCCCTTGTGCCCAGCACATGGACGTGCCCTGGGGAGGCCCAAGTCCAGTGCCAGGTCTGAACTGGAACCTCAGCCCCCTGGATCAAGGATTTGTGTCAGGTCAGATGAGCCTCAGTCTACAGCTCCCAGCGAGAGCTGGGTAGGCAAAGACAGGATGCCTTATGCTTAGTTCTGGCACATTCCAGGGCATTTCAGAGCTCCGGCCTCTGAATCCCCCCCAAGCAACGGTACACCCCAGCATTGTGTCTCCCAGTGCCCACTGTGCGCTGTGCGGCTGGACAGGCCTGGGGTTGACGGCTGGCTTCATTAGTCCCTTGATGAGTGGGCAAGCCGGAGCTTGCCTGGGGCTGTCCGGGGAGGGATCTACACCAATGCCTTGGAGCTGAGCTGCCTTTCTGCCTCAGCTGGGAATTGTGCAGGTGGCAGGAGCAGGGCCAGTGCCCTTCTCCCCAGCAGTCTTGAGGGGAGGCTGGCGGTGGGGTGGGGGCGGGAACCCCAGGAAAGCATGCCGTGGGGGTGGGGATGCAGAGACGGGAACTGCAAGTCAGCCTGGACGGGAAGGTCTAAAGCCACCTTGGCCACGGCAAGGCCGTGTACACTTTTCACCCCACTCTTCCTACTTCTCAAGCGTTTGCCCTCGGTGTCTCAAGCCCTTCATAAGCATCATTTTTAAAATCTACGTTGAGTGGATGCACCATGATGTATCGAACCAGTCTTTTCACTTAGGAGATACACATCTCTATCTAGCTATTGCGATGAGAATTTTTTGATGTAAACTTCCCCCTCCAATTTCATGCATTTTCTTGAGGCCACACAAAGCAGTCAGCTGTCTGTGCCACCGTCATGGCTGCTGTCTTGCCTGCCGTCATGGGACAGATCACTGCCTACAGCGGGCCCCGGCCCCTGCCCTGGGGGAACCTGGGTCCTGCCAAGGAGCGGGTTTATCTGGAAGACTCAGAACATGTGAACCCCAGCAAGAGGCGTGAACCAGGTGCCTGCTCTGCAGGTGGTCCAGTTGGCCCAGTGGATGAGGGAGGTGTGGCCATGGGCCTTTGCGATGACGGGACCTCACCCCGTCTGAGGCTGCCCCCTTGGGGTGGGACAGGAGCCTTGTTGAGGGAGGCGGTGTGTTTGCATGGACTAGCACCCTGGACATGGACCGTTAACGTTCGGGAACTGCCAGTCGGTAAACCACTGGCAGCGTGAGCCTGGCCGTGGTGGGAGTGTTTACATCATGGAAACTGGCAGAGGCCACAGGTCAGAGGTTGCTGGTTTTGGAGAGCCAGCTGGCCCACGCGCCATGTCCGCCTGTCTGCGGCCAGCCCTGTCCATCCGCATGGCAGGCAGGGTGTGCGTGCCCACATCCATGTTCTCGTGTGTTTCTCCCGTGACACCTGCAAGATGAAATGATTGTCTCCATGTTACGTGGGAGACTGAGACCGCTCAGAGAGACTAAGTAAATGACTTGTCCGGAGTCATCCAGAGGCGCAGGGCGGGGTCTGGGACCCCAGTCACAGCCCTTGGGTGTCCCATCCTTCCTCCTTCCATGACACCAGGCTGTCCTCCTCCCCGAGAGCTGAGGTCGGGGGTAGCAGGTGATGGCATCTCCTTAATGTCTTTTCGGGGCCTTGTGGCTCCCGCATCAGCGACCCCCAGTCTGGGCGGCAACTCTGTCCCTGAACTCGGTCGGTGTCGCCCGAGACTTGTGCGGCCTGAGGCTGACACCACCGGTGTTCTCTGCGGCTGCCTCGGGGTGGTCACCCAGGGAATGGCCGGGGATGGACTCTCTTCCGGAGGCAAGGACACTTGTGCCCGCGGGGCCCGGCAGCCCTTGGGCCCTGGGCGCTGGGGACGCCCTTTGTCGGTGGGGCTGACTGGACAGGGAGCAGGCCGCAGGCCTGTCTGTGACGGGTCCGTACTCATACAGACCGCTTTCTCACCCGCATCTGCAGGGTGAAGGGTATTCAGATGCCTGAACGAGGCGGTATTTAAAAAAGGATTATGGGTCTGAACAAAGAGAAGTGGCTGCTTTTCTCCATGGGACATTTTGGGGTGAGGATCTGGGGCCCGCTGGGCCAGGCACGGCCGTGACTGGTAACCTCAGGTCCGCGTGGCCCTCCTCCTGCCTGGTCCTGGCAAACCTGGCTTCCCGACGGGCTTTCCAACCGAGCTTTACCCTCGCCGTGGGTTGGGAGGGGTGGGGCCCCCTCCCAGCTGCCACCCGGCAGCCTGTGTGGGATGGTACCTGGCTGTCCTGGGACCTGCCCATCCCATCTGTCACCTGGGACCAGGCTCCAGGGCCTGGGTCTGCTGTCCTGCTCTGTTTGCCCCAGACATCAGTGTTTTCCAGACCTTTTTGATGAATAGCCATCACATTACACTGCGATCCCAGTTTGTACAGCCATCACAAGATAGGACCTACTGTGCGCCGCCCGGCGAGACTCTGCCGACCCCCCTGCCTGTCCGCTCTCGTCCCGTCCTGCCCCGTGGCATTTGTTCAAGTTGCTGATTGCAGCCCCAGAATTGATGTTCAGACCCATCGGTGGGTCTGAACCCTCCCCATTCTAGAAACCACTCTTGCTGGGACTCTCCTGGAAAGCCAAGGACACTGGGGCCGGGTGCTCAGTGCCTTCTGACTGGTGGTGTCTGCATGGTGCCATCCTTGGGAGCCTGGGTGCCCTGAAGCCCTGTGGGGACAATTCAGGAGAAAGAAAGTCAGAGCTTCTGAGGATCTGCTTACTCAGAGCCCTGGCCCCGCCGAGGAGTACAAGAGCAGCTTTCTGGGTCTCTTGGCTTGGTGCTGGCCCCGTGCCCTGGGGACTAGATGGTCCTACTGGGTGCCCTTTGGGTGGCAGCATGCCGGGATGCATGTGGGCATCAGCTCAGGCCGGACAGGAGGGCAGGAGGGACAGAGTGGGTCCATTCAGGAAAGGAGCGGCCCCGGTTTGGGGATGGCGGCCCTGCCTCTGTGAGAAACTTCAAATTCCAGCCTCTGCGTCTGAACGCATGGCTGCCGGTCCCGCGCCCTCAGCCAGGTGTCCCTGGGGGTCTGCCCAACCATGTTGTGCAGGGGCGGCCTCCTGCTGCCTGGGAAGGCCTCCCCTGGGGGACACGGGGGCTCCCCTCGTCTTTGATGCTCACTTTTATAGACTTGTCCCGTCGCAGTGCCTGACAACGGCATCGGTGGCATGACTTTTCCACAGTGTCCTGCTGGCGTTGGACCCTTTCTGCGTGTATGAAATCGCTGTTTGGTACCATTAACACAGGGTTTGATAAAATTTGTATGAAGGATAACCCTGCCATTACACGGCACTGTCTCCGCTGGAGTAGAAAGAGCTTCAATAAACGAAACTTTGAGAGGCCTCACTCTTGCCCAGTTGTCTTTTTAAAAACAACGGTTGTCAATTCTCTTCCCTAAACCCAATCTCTGTTCACTGTAGAAAGCCCAGACCATCTTGGAAAGCACACGTGAGTGAACGACGCTGGGGTAGCTGTGTAAGAAATGACTGAAGTACAGGGCGTCACACAGCACCCAGCGCCGCTCATGGCTTCGGCCCGTCAGGGATTCGGAGTCTGGGCCTCTGCTGGAGGACTGAAGGCTCGGGGACACGCTGACGGGTCTGGTGGCACACGCTGGCAGCTGGCTCACCCTCGCTGGCGAAGCTGGGCAAATACTGTTTTAAAATGTAGATTTTAGCCCTGGCTGGTATGGCTCAGTGGATTGAGTGCCGGACTGTGAGCCAGAGGGTCGTTGGTTCAATTCTCAGGCAGGGCACACGCCTGGGTTGTGGGCCAGGTCCCCAGTAGGGGGCGTGTGAGAGGCAACCACACGTTATTTCTCTCCCTCTCTTTCTCTAAAAAAAATAAAATCTTTAAAAAAAAGTAGATTTTGTTCCTATTCAGGTATGACTTCCGGTATGAGAGGGCCCATAACTCGGGCAATGAGAAGTGACACAGGGCCGCTGACTCGGGGAAGCATCAGAGGGCAGAGGCGGCCCGGGGAAAATGGGGACAAGCTTGTTATTGCAGCTGCCGAGGGATGGAACAGGTGAGGCGGGTTGAGCAGGCTTAGGGGCTGGCTGGTTTGGGTGGCATCAAGGTCTCTGGGGTACGGGAGCTGTTCCCAGTTTTGTGGTCCTTGGTCCTGGGGTGACAAAGGCAGGGGGGAGTGGCCCGGAGTATAAGAGCCCCCAGTAGAGGAGGCGGGCGCTGGTCTCCGGATTGGTAGGCGTGCATGTGGAAGGGGATCTCGTAGGCGAATTGTTTACACCGCTGGGGGTTGGCTGACCCTGGGAGGGGCAGTCTCCCCATGCTCAGTCAGGCCTCCGATAACAAAACATCAGAAGCCCAGGCCACAAGTGACTCCCCCTGTGGCCTAGGCTTTCTTACAACAGAGTGGCCGGGTCCCAAGAGAAAGAGAGAGCGAGGCAGATACGGAAGACGTGAGTCATCACTTCTGTCACTTTCTGGTGTTCAGCACAGCTAAGGAGGTCTCCCAAGGTCAAGGGGAGGAGAGGCAGACCTCCCCCCACCACCCGAGGAAGGAGCATAGCGGTGTGAGAAGAGCCGGGAATGGAACACGAACAGAGATGGGTATCTTTGGAAATTGGAATCTGCCACAATCCCCCTCCTCGCGAAATAATCAGTTAGTATTCCCTACCTCTGCTGCTTGCACTTTTTGAATGTGATTTTGCAAAAGTGGGGCAATCTGTCATTAATAAAATGTTGCAACCTTAGACAAGTACTTCAGCCGCTCTTGGCTCAAGTTAAGTTAGGGTCTCCCACGCATTTCTTTGCTCGCAAACCGGAAAGAAGGTCTCTGGCTGGACCGAGATCTTTCACCCCAAATTTGAGAAGTAGACACCTGCTCCCAATTCTCAGTTTAAAAAACAGTTTATACATTGTGTTTTCTCTTCATTGTTTTTCTTATGTCTAGACATCATCCACTGAGTGGTATCATCTAACAAACGCTCATGGGCAATGCATCCAGTAAACACACACACAAGTGGCATTCGTGGACGCGTGAGACCCAGCCCAGCACAGCCGGCTCCTCGGCAGTGCGTGTCGCCCTTGGGCACGCATGCTCGTGTGTGTGAGTGTGGGTCCTGGCTGTCGTGCATGCTCGCATTTTGGGCTGGTGGCGTGACCCTAGCTCCTATAAGGGTTGGAATTCAACTTGCCAACGTGTTCTCAGTCCCGAGAGCACTAGAATTTCCACGCAAGCAGTCCAATGACCACTGCGGTGGGTGATTCTTAGGTCTCAGCCTAAATGTTTTTCCTTTTTATTGCATTTATGGGGGTGACACTGGTTATCAACATTATATAGGTTTCAGGTGCTCAACTCCACAACACATCAACTGTCTGCGGTGTTGTGTGCTCACCACCCCACGCCGAGTCTCATTCCATCACCTGTTATTCGCCCCCGCTCCCCGCGTCTCTCCCAAACCTTGCCTCCTGGAAGCCTAATTTTTTTTTAAGATTTTATTATTAGAGAGAGGGGAAGGGAAGGAGACAGAGAGGGAGAGAAACAGCAATGTATGGTTGCTCCTCACATGGCCCTCACTGGGGACCTGGCCTGCAACCCAGGCATGTGCCCTGACTGGGAATCGAACCGGGATCCTTTGGTTCCCAGCCCGTGCTCAATCCACTGAGCTATACCAGCCAGAGCTGGAAGCCCGTGCTCAATCCACTGAGCTACACCAGCCAGAGCTGGAAGCCTACATTTTTGACAGTTTCGTGCATGTGGTTCAAGTTTCTTTAGAACAGGTCAAACACTCAAGACTGAAGCAATTCGACACGACCTGTGTGAATGGTATTAAAGCCTTTGTCGGTTGGTTGGTTTCGGTTAACACGGCTACTACCCCGGCTCCACCCCCTAGCTGGGCGCAGGGGACTCGAACTCCCTGTCTCGTCCGGTTCGGTGTCTCACAGGAGCTCCAGGGCCCCGGAGCATGCCGCCTGCTGGCTGTCTGTGGCAGAACACACACGTGCACCTCACGCTGACTCGCAGTACCAAATTGTTGACTGGAGGTTCCTCAGGATACAATGTGGGAAGAAAAATAACAATCCCTGTTTTCGGCTGACAAGCCTACAGGGAACAGTGGCTCCCAGAGCACTACTATTTATAGGTCTTAGGGCTGAGGATGGAATCTGAGGGTAAACTCACTTGTTTTGCCGGCCCCTCTAGTGATGCGAACGTAGAGTCTGAAAGAAAGGCTGGGACCTACGGCTGTCTCTGTGCCTGCGGCCCCCTACCCTTCCTCTCTTCTGGTCCCCAATGTCCTGTCTCTCTGTCCCTGGACCCGCCGTCCCTGAGAACTTCAACTTTGACCTAAACCAGAGGCTTTTCCTTTGGGTTCATTTGGGCCTTTTCTGGGAAAGAGTCCCAGGACCCTACCGTCCTCTGGTGGCCACCGAGGGCAGTTCAACACTTCATTTTTGTCCAGTGAATATCCAAAGCTATTCAACCCGGGAGTTTAAAAACGTGTTTTGCTCACCTGCCCAAGAGCCCAGTGCTGGATACAAAAATGAATAAAACAGCTCTTGCCCCTGAGCAGCTTCCAGTTGAGGGAGAGGGGCGGAATCTATTCATTCTTTTGTTTATTCCTTTAACGAATACTTACTGGGCACCTACTTCATGGGGCACGAATCCTAGTGCGTGTCAAATGCACAAGTGGTAACAAAGAGGTAATGAGGTAGAGCATGGCCACAGGGGTGGCCGTCCAGACGGCAGGCAGGAGGCAGCAGGGCAGCTGGGTGTTGAGCAGAGGGTGGTGCCAGCAGGCAAACACCACAGGGCGAGCATTTCAGGGAGAGGAGACAGCCAGCAGAGGTTCTTCCGAGGAGGGGATGGGCTTAGCGTTTGGAAGCAGAGTCTGGGGCTGCAGCTCTGGGGAGAGAGCAGTTGGGGCAGTCAGTGGGGGCCTGGGCAGGGGGTGGTCTGCAAGCCCCACTTTATTCCAAGTGGAATAATATAGGATTATAGGCGGGGAGTGACGCCATCACATGTGCATTTAAGCAACATAGTTTGATATAATGTGGACTTGGTTCAGTAAAGAGATTAAAAATAACAGGCTGTGGAAGCCCAGAGGAGGGGTGTGGAACTGGTCTGGGGTCGGGGAGACCTTCCTGAATCAGGTGTATTAGTTATCAATCACCGCAGAACAAACCACCTCAAAGCGGAGTGGCTCAAATCAACAGTGAACACGTATCCTCTCGCACGGTTTCGGAGGGTGGGGAATTGAGTGCCGCATTCCCGGATGGTTCTGGAACAATCTCCCTCACTAGATACGGTCAGGATGGTGGTCAGGGCTGCACCCCATGAAGAAGTCCCCGGGGACCGGAGGGACGGCTCGCCCACGGGGCTGGTGAGCTGGTGCTGGCTGTCGGCAGGAGGCCTTCGTTTCTCTCTAGCGGGGGTGGCTTCCCCCAGAGTGAGTGATCCAAGAGAGATCAAGGGTGGAAGCCACATCTTTTATAATTTAGTTCCAGAAGTCACACTGCCACTTCGACAGCATCGCATTGGCTACACCCTTCAGCCCCATTTAACAAGGCGAGGGACCCCACAGGGGTGTGAAAATCAGCATGCGTGAGTCCTGGGGACCCTCTTGGAGGCTGGCTGCCATGTAAGTAACACTTCATCTGAGTTGTAATGACTAGAAATTGGCCAGATGATGAAGTTGGTGTGCCTCCACATGCAGAGTTTGGGCGGGCGCCGTTCAGCCCATCACACCAACTTCATCATCTGGCCAATCCTAATTCCCAATAACTCAGGATGCCACTGCGTCTGGACACGGGGCCTTTAAAGAAGGATTACATTAGACTGAGGTCATTAGGGTGGGTGTTGATCCAACATTACAATCTCCTTGTAAGAAGAGATTAGGACACAGAGAGACGACCATGTGAGGACACAGGGAAAAGACAGCTGTCTACAAGCCAAGGAGAGAAACGGACCCTGCTGGCACCTCGATCTTCAACTGCTAGCCTCCAAGACTCTGCAGTCAACTCCCATTGTCAAAGCCACTCGGTGTGTGGTATTTTGTTATGGCAGCTTGAGCCGACTGATGCAGCCGGGAAAGGAGTTTCAAGGCCGAGGGAATGGCCCGAGCAAAGATGCAGAGGAGTGAAGCCGTGGGGTAACACCAGAGAGCTGGCGGGACTAAATCCTAAGGTTGGGGTGGCGGGGAGTGGGGGAAGCAAGAGCTTTCTGTAAAGGGGCAGGTAGTAAATTAACCTGTGTGGCCTGTCAAGTCTGTCGCGTGAAAACAGTGGTAGGTGACATGGAAACAAATGCATGTAGTTGTGCTCCAGTAAAACTTTATGTATAAAAATAGCAGCTCAGGTTTGGTCCGCAGTCCATAGTTTGCCAACCCCTGCCTAAGAAGGGTGTGGGGAGGGAGGGCCGATGAGCCTGAATCAGGGTGAGAAATATTGTACCTCACAAGGAAAACACAGGCCCACACCCAGGCTCTCCTCCCTCCCCCTGATAATTGCCCTTCAGGGTCCGGGTGAGGGCAGGATGTGTATGGATATGGGGAGCCCCACAAAGGTTCTCTTGTACACACGGGGAGCCCTCTGATGGGAATTATTTAATCGCACAGTCCCAGGCTCAATTCTTGGCTCTATCCCTAGCTGACCTCTCTGAGCCCTATTTCCTCAGCTGTAAAGGGGGAGTGACCATCTGTCTCACAGGGTCGAGGTGAGCTGTATGTAAATGAGATGACCTAGGGAAAGCCCCTAGCATAGGATCTGGCATACAGTAGGTGATCAATAAATGCCTGTTCCCTCTTCCCACTTTCCCTCAGCAAATATGGGGTTTATACTGCCATAACTTCCAACCCAAAGGGTCAGAATTCTACATCTTTATATCCGGGGCCACATGGTGCCCCAGGTCGACGGTCACCATAGTGGGACAAAGGGGGCTCTCTGTGAGAAGTCTTTCTCCAAGGTGAAACCCCAGCCAGAGGGCTAATGCCCAAGTGAGCTCTAAGGACACCAGCTTCTTTTCAATATGGTCACCCAGGGAGGTGGGCCAGAGACCTGGAGCTGGCCTGGCCCAGCCTAGTTTTGCCTCGTTTTCAGCAGAAGAGTGCCATGGTCTGATCTGTCACTTAATGCTCTGGCTGCTGGGTGGGAGACAGATTGTAGGGGACAGACCAGCCACCCTCATCCCCTTCTCGGTCCTTAGATGTTTATATACTGGGCTGCCTGCTTCTGGTAAGCGCTTGCCTTAGCCTGCTCCCTTCTTTTCTTGGCCCTGTCCCATGCAGGACTAACAGGTGGGGATAAAACACAGCCAGCCCACTGGTCCTCCTAGAGCGCAGGCTAGCATTGCATCTGAGCTTCGCTCTGGCCCCGCCCCTCCTGCGGAGGACCTATCCCTTGAACCACAAGAAGTGCACTGCACAGCCCCGCCTCTCTAAAAATAGCCCCTCCCCTGTCCTGGAAACCCCGCCCCTACTTTCGAGGCCACGCCCACACAATTAATCGGCTGGCAAGTGGCGCCAGTGCCCAGCCCGACCCCTCACCAACTCCACCCTCTCCCTTGAGGCCCGCCCCCTGGAGGGCTCGGCCCTGTCTATTGGGTGGCTGGCAGAAAGAGCCGGCACCCTGCCCTACTCTTCTTGACGCTGACCCCTCCCCTCGAAACCCCGCCCCGAAGAAGCCCCGCCTCAGGGCCCACCTCTTTGAGGCCCTGCCCCGCCCGTCCGTTGAGCTGCCGGCAGGAGGCGCCTCGCAGGTCACCGCAGGGGCTCAGGGTAACGGCGGGTGTGGGAGCCACGCGGGATCGCTGCGGCGGGCTGGGCTGGAGGTGAGTGCTGGGTGCGCGAGGAGAGGCGATGGATGTGGGGCGCTTCGCGGCCGCCGGAGCTCCGGGGCGCGGAGGCCGAGCGAGCGGGGAGGCCTCGGGACGCGAGCTCGGGCAGCAGGGCCCTCACGGGGCATCTCCCGGGCCTCCAGGGCAAGGCTTGTCCTGTTGCCATGGAAACAGGCCGGCTCTTGGGGCCCAGTGCGGCATTTGGGGTTGGGACCTGAAGGCTGACCACTCGGGTGAAGGCTGCCCAATCTTTGGGTTATGGGGCTCTGCTGTGGCCACTGCCTCCTGGACCTTGGCCCCCCAACACAGAGGACCCCCGGGCCTTAGTCTCTGGCGATCCCTTGGAGGGGAGTTTGGCAGCACGGGCACGGGAGGGGAGAAAGGAGCAGGAGTCCACTCCCTTTCTCCAGGGTCTGCCTGACATCCCCCTACTCCTCCCTCCCTCAGCCCCTCCTGGTTTTCCTGTTCACACAGCAGCGCGTTCCCCACTCATGTGCCAGCTGAAAACACTGTCTCCCAGCTATTTCTGTACCATTTCCAGCCCCTCAACAAATTCTGCATCTAAGCAAACAGATGCTGAGTTGGAGCTCCTAGGGCCCGTGGAAGTAACCGGCTCATTTCCCACCAGGGAGCCCTTGGTGGGGCCCAGCAGAGCTGCAGACCCCCAGGCTCAGGCCCAGCACCCTGTCAAGTGTTTGGTTAATCTGAGTGGCTGAAAAGAATTTTCCAAGTCCCCGGTGATTACAGGTGTCTCCGGTTAGCACGGGCCACCTCTTGTGCATTCCAGAGAGGAGCCAGTCCTTAATCCCATTGGCAGGAAAACATCAGTCCCGTCTCAAGAGGCTAGCATGTCAGATTAACTCTGATTAAATTATTTTGTATTGAAAAGCATCGCCTGGGCTGGAGCTGTCGAGGCAGGATTTATGGACGGTGGAGATAAAGCAGAGCCTGCGAGTCTGCCCCCTTCCTTTCCTGTCCTGGTGGAAATGCTAATGGATTCCACATTGTGGTGCTGGACCCGCCACGTCCTCCACCCATGTCGTCAGCCCTGCTCTGACCTCGCTCTCCGCACCCACTGCTGTGACTTGGGCTTGTTTTCATGAGAACTTGGACTCTTCCTTGAGAATGAGACCAAGCACAGTCCCTGAGAGAAGCAACAGCCAGCGTCCTACACCCTCGGGCCGCGTTCCCCCAAGTGTTAGTGTGAAAGAGGGGGGAACTGAGCAGAAAAGGAAAAGGCAGGTCAGGCCTCCCCAAACCAGCTTTGGTTCCTCGGGCGTGCCCCGCTCTGTAGGGTGTTCCTCTGCTCTTGCCCTTTCTAAAACACAAGTCCTCCCCATTTTGACAGACAGGCTGTATCTGCATTTGCGGGCTGTGAAGGCAGGCAATGAGTGGACAAGTGACCGTCTGTGGTTATTCTCCGAAATGGCCACAGAGAATGACCACGAGGAGAATAAGCTTCCTGATCAAGCAGATCAGGGTCTGTGTTTCTGCGTTTACTGCGGCTTCTTGGGGCTTAAGGAGGAGTTAGCGAAGAGGTTCAGATCACCTCCTCCTGACATTTTCTGCTCTCTCTTCCTGATACGCTGACTTTGCCTCAGAATCCAGCGCCAGGGACTGCTGAAAGGAGGGAGGGGCGCTCGCTTCCTAGGCCCTGGGAGGGAGCAAGCGGTCGTGTATCTGTACTGCTGAATTTCTTTTTTTTTTTTTTTAAATATCTTTTTTTTAAGATTTTATTTATTTATTTTTAGAGAGAGGGGAAGGGAGGGAGAAAGAGAGGGAGGGAAACAGCAATGTATGGTTGCCTCTCACACGGCCCTCACTGGGGACCTGGCCCGCAACCCAGGCATGCGCCCCGACCGGGAATCGAACCGGGACCCTCTGGTTCCCAGCCCGCGCTCAATCCACTGAGCTACACCAGCCGGGCTGAATTTCTTTTTTATTAAAGCAGAATTGTATTCACTTTAGACGTTACAGAACCTAGACCCACCTCAGCGCAAAATAGCAATTCCCTTCCCCATTGTATCTAGGGCCTTTTAAGCTCCTGTGTTCGCTCATGGCTTTTCCGTGATGGTTTCTGCAGTTTTCAGTATCATATTTAAATTTATGTTCAGACACTATCTTGAAATGCAGAGGCTTGAGTCATGAGTTGATGCTTTGGGTTTGGGGCAGGATCCTGGGGCTCTGCCTGGAGGAGGGACCTGGTAAGGCAAGTGTTGGGGGGCGGGGCAGGTCCTCGGAGCGAGGGGTGTCAGGGGCATGCGTGCTGGCAGTGTGGGAGGCTGGCTCTAGCCTTTCAGAAGGCGGGTCTGGAGCTGCCGATGTGGTGTGTAAAGCCGCGCACTTGTCACACGCATGCTCTCGGAAATTCTTTGCTGTAAACAAAATCGAAGCCTTTGACAAGCATGGGCGGTGAGCCCTTCTTCGGTCTGGCCTCCCTAGGGTTTGACAAGGGGGCGGGGAAACGAAGCCTTTGACAAACGCATTCCCTCACAGCCTCACTGGAAGCCAGAAAGAGCCTCGCCTGCTCCTTCTGCTTAGGGCACTTGACTGCCGTCAGCAGGGTCACGTCCTCAGAAGGTGGACCTCAATGAAAGCATTGCCATGGTCACCCGTGAGCAGCAGGCTGTCGGACCGGGGAGCATCCCCACCCTGCCCCCAAAAGCCTTTTCCAGCCGGCGGAGCCGTGAGTGAACTGGGGCTGCAGGTGCTGACAGTGGTCCGAGTGGCAGGTGCCCAGTGCTGCCAGGTCCTCACTGGGACCTGGGCACTGTTTCCAGAGGCTTCTAGAGAACGGGCTTTTCTTCTTTGGCCTGTCTGCTCTCATCCCTGGTGAGGACAGAGCACAGACGTGGCGGTGCTTAGTCCCCCGCAGACTTGGTGTAGAGCAGAGGCGGCTCCCTTTGCCAGGCCTCCTGCTCCCACAGAGCTCCGGGGACCTGATAAGCTGCCTCTTCAGAATCAAGGCCCGCAGAGCACTAAGCGCACTGGAATGATGGCTGAATGACACGCCAAGGTGCCCAGGAGCTGTTTCTGCACTTCCCCACCAAGACAGCATCCGGGCCGGACAGGGCCCAGACGCCAGGCGGACGCGGTGGGTGGAATGTGCACATTCCAGTCACGCCTTCCCCAGTTCTGGAAGAGCCCTTCGTGTCCGCTGTGGCCGTGTGGACATTCTAGTGCTGCTGTCCCAGGGACGCGGCGCCTCCAAGTCAGGACCGGCATCTCCCGCTTTCTTCCTCCCACTCATGTTTGCGATGAGTCTCCTGTTACAGGCTGCGGCGGGGGAGAGGTTGGATGTAGGGATGGGGCGTTTTGCAGGCTCCATTGTTTACGACTTCTCCTTGGGTGCGATGTGGTAGGTGGTGGGTTGTCTGGGGGAGGTGGGCCGCCCTGCCAGGACTCTGCAAACACAGCCCACGGCCACGGCCACGGCCCTGCTGCTTTATGGCTGTGCCTGTGGTGTGCATGAGCCCAACACTTGGCAGAAGGATGTTGGAACTGGACAGTAGAGTGTGTCCTGCTTTTGGTGACTTCATCAGCTTTCTAGTAGTGGCTTGGCTTGAAGGGCACTTGAGCCCATCACACCTGCATTGTGCCCCGCGGTCCACACTGTGGTGACTTGGCTGAGGGTAGCAGATCTGCTGCTCTGTTGGCCACCAGGCCCGGATGGCCATGAAGTCGGTTATAGTCCCCATGCACCTTGTTTGCTTTTGCTGCTCCTGGCTCCGTGCTGACTGGCCTGTCTCTCCCCCAGGGCACGGCTGTTCCCCCACCGCTGGCTGAGCCGGCAACCCTCGCCCATGAAGACGAGCCCACCATGTTCTATGGCACCCACTTCATCATGTCTCCACCCACCAAGAGCAAGCTGAAGCGGCAGGGCCAGCTGCTGTCCAGCGTGCTGTCCCGGACGCTGAGCTACAAGTACCGCGACCTGGACACCACCTTCACCGGCCTGGGTGCCAGCGATGACCCTGCGGAGCTCTCCACCCAGCTCTCGGCCCCTGGGGTCCTGAAGGTGTTTGGGGACAGCGTCTGCACGGGCACCCACTACAAGAGTGTCCTGGCCACCGGCACGTCCAGCGCCCAGGAGCTGGTGAGAGAGGCCCTGGAGCGCTACGCCCTGAGCCCCGAGTGCGCCGGCCAGTACGTGCTGTGTGACGTGGTGGGCCAGGCCGGCGACGCCGGGCGGCCGTGGCAGGCTGAGTGCTTCCGGGTGTTCGGGGACAACGAGAAGCCACTCTTGATTCAGGAATTGTGGAAACCCCGAGAAGGCTTGTCCCGGAGGTTCGAGCTGAGAAAGAGGTCAGATGTGGAGGAGCTGGCGGCCAAGGACGTGGACACCACGACGGCAGGTGGGCAGGATGCTCGGGTGCGGCGGCTGGTCAGGGGAGGGCAGAGAGGCAGAGGAGTGGCCGGTGGGGGACGGAGGTGTGTCTGCTCAGCGCGGATGGGGCCTCTGTCGTGTGTGTGAGGCGTCATCTTACACTCCCCACTTTCGCGGTGGCCTTCTGGAGGCCGGCGTGCTCGGTGGCTGCAACACCGAGGGTACTGCAGGCAGAGTCCTGCCGAGTAAAGATGGTTGTCCCTGTCTGGTTGTCCCGCCATCAGCTGCAGAGACACCGTGTCCAGTGTGGTGCAGGCACATTACAGGAAGTCCTGTGCTGAGGCCGTCCTGGGTGACTCTTAGGAGCAGCCCAATGAGAAGGTGAAGAAACCGGGTTTCCAGGGCTGTGGGGTGCGTTTGGGTGCCGGGCAGTGGGGGGCTGTGCCGGGGGGAGGCCCAGTCATTGTCCGTGTGAGGTGCGCAGGCAGCAGCGGCAGCTCTGGGCCCGTGGCCACTGCTCTGGGTCTGGCTGTTATTCAGTTGGTGGAAAGAACTGATTATCTTAATAGGCAAATGAAACAAAAATAACTTTTCAAAGGTCAGGAGACTCTTAGCTGTATCTCAGATCATGTTTGACTTCTTCTCAGTGTCCCCTAGAAAAGGGTGGCTTCACGCGAGCAAGTGGCCTCGTCTTACATGTCCCGGAGTGGAGGGACGTTGAATGGTCTCGGGAGACCCGTCACTTGGTTTTGTGATTCTCCGGGGTGGAAAGGGGCCTTCGGGCTTTTGCAGGTGAGCTGTGTGTGTCCCCGAGCTGTGCGTGTCCCCGAGGTATTGTGATCGCCTTTCCTCTAGTTTTGCCTCTGGGGCGAGCGCAAAGCCCACCTGGCCCCTTTGGGGTATGAAGACGGTGCTGTGGGGGGCTGTTGAGACTCCCAGGGGCTGGTCTTCCTCAGGCCCGGGAAGGGCGGCCGCATCTCACAGAGACAGCGGTGCCACGGCTGTGGCAGCCCACTGTCACCTGAGGCAGATTGCTTCTCCTCTTTGGGCCTCGGTCCAGTTCCCGATCTGGAGAATGGGGAGCACGCGGTAGCATGCGTACAGTGCTCAGCACGGCACCAGCACGGTGCTCAGGAAGTCCCCGCGGGGGTGGCGGGGTTACTGCTAACACTTCCCGCATCGGTGAGCAGGGTGCTCGGGGTCTCGCAGGCCGTGGGCGCTGGCCCAGGGTGGGGTGGGGCCTCTGGCAGGGAGCAGGGTTTTATCGCTGATGTGTTATGGTTCTGGCACACGGGGTGATAAAAAGCAAGCTGACGTGGAGGGTGTTGTTGTTAAGTCCTTCAGACCAGCCCCCTGACTCCTGCACCCCACAGGCCCCGGTGGCACGGGTTTGGCGTTTTGTCCCAACCCCTCATGCTAGTCGACGACCTGGGAGGCCAGCTGTGAGGTGTGGGTGAGGGGCCGGTGTTCCGCATGAGGCCATTGTCCTGCCCGGTGTTTTCTCCACCGCAAAGAGCACATGGGCCAGGGCCAGCCCTGCCTGTCCTGAAGGTCACCGGGCCCCGGGCCCTGCTCCGTGCTGCACGGCCGATTCCTGGACTGGGACGCTGGGGGCCAGACACCACCTGTGGGGGTGGGACGTGGTCCTCTGCTCACCAACCCCTCTATTCCCGCTCCTTTCATAGCAGTGGAGGCAAGAGAAGGCCTGTGCTCACAGCCTATTCAACCTGGTGGCAGCTTTGCGAAACCTTTCAAATAAAGAGTCCATTGAGCAAGCCTGGCCTCACTGACACACTTCTCTGGTGGACAGCGGGTTGGGTTACCTGCCCGGAGCAGGCCTCCCGGACCCCAGGGAGGCGGCCTTCCTTGCTGGCCTCCCACTCGGGGTGTAGTCTGGGGCCGTCCGTGCCTCCCAACCTGGCCAACCCCCTTGCTGGTGACAGTGAAGATGGCATGGTGACTGAGATGGCATTCCAGGGCGGGCGTGCTTGCTCCTGTCATCAGACACGGACGGGCCAGCCTGGTGCCGGCTGAGGCAGTGCGGGATGGACGTCCGTGGCGCGGAGCCCTGCTCCGAAGCCTGGCCGGGGTCCAGGACCTCTGAGTTAGCGCCTCCGGGTTGTTCCTGTGACGCGTGGATCTGTGACGCAGGGATGTGTGTGCACACTCACATGTGGGCCACACGGCCCGCACGCACCCCGAACGGCCCTCCGAGCAGCAGGGGCTGTGTGCTGTGCTGCAGCGTCTGTGGATTTGCAGGTGGCCGTCGTGCAGCCCTTGACGCCACTGCTGGCACCTCCTCACGGTCTCGCAGAAGCCCTGCCCCGAGGGAGCCGACCCCTCATCTGTCCCCTCTGCCCGAGACCCACTCAGGGGCAGATACTCGGACCAGGGTCCCCTGTGCCATCCTCACCAACAGTGGGGGCCACGAAGAGACTCCAAATCTCCGTGGAGGCGAGGAGTGAAGAGGGTGCCGGCCCGGAGGTGGTGTGTGTGGAGTGTGACGAGAAAGGGCCTCGGGCTCATCCGTGTGCCCTGCGAGGGGCCTTGGGTGCCACCTTCTAACACTTGGTCCCTAGTGAGCCAATAGTGGCAAGGGGAAGGGACTGCATGTGTGTGCCTTGTCTGTGTGTGCATGCACAAGTGAGTGTGTATGTGGATTAACGCCAGCTTTCCTGAGCACTGGTTCGGGAATTCTCACTATTCCAGTCATTGTCCCCACAGCGAAGGACTCACTGCTTCTCAGTGCGTGGGGCTCGCTGGTCGCGCTGGTTCAGAGGCAGCCTTTAGCCAAAGCCCACGACACGCACGGAGGAGCAGCTGGGCGTGGGTGCCGGAAGCCCCCCCTTGCAGCCAGGCCTCCTGCGCATGGCCTGGGATTCCCCGGGAGACTCAAGCGGGAAAGTGGGTGTGCCAGATGCTTCCGAGGGCACTGCCAGTGGAATCCAGCCCATCCGCCTCCACCATTTGGGCCACTGTTGTGTGCTCAGGCGCTTTGGCGTTTGTTTTCCGTAAATATTACCTTTTCACAGCTGCCACTTCCCCTGATTTCCAGAGGATCAAAATATTGTGCATCAGCTCTGGGAGAGCCGAAGCCAGTGTGGGTGGGGCTGCAGAGTGGCTCTTACCGCCTTTTCCCAGGAGGCGGGTGCTTGGCCCGGTGCCTCCCGGAGAGGGCTCTGGATCCTGTGGCTGAGATAAAGGCGATAAGCTCCTGCAGGGAGGGGCCGGCCTGGCCATGTGGTTTTCGTCAGCAGCTGGGGGAGGTGGGAGAAGGGTTCACTGTGCTTCCAGGATGGAAGAGTGGGTCCAGGCTGCATTTCTCAGCCTCGGCCCATTTGGGTCAGTAGTTCCTTGCTATGGGGCAAAGGATATTTAGCAGCGCCCCCTTCTGCCTGTACCCATCGAGGCCAGTGCACCCCTACCAGTCATGGCAGCCAACAGTTTCTGAGGGCAGAGTCCTGGGCGTGACCTCTCCCTGGACTGGGAACCATGGGTTCAGACCCAGCTGCCTGGACTCAGCTTGGATGAGCTCAGTTTTAGCCACACCCAGTGCCTCCCCTTTGGGGCCAGGGGTCATGTGCCCCGTGCCCAGCAGGCCACACTGCCCCTCCTGCAGCACGCCCTGAGGGTCCGAGAAAGCCCAGTGTCCTGCGAAGGGCGACATGTGGAGCTTCTGTTTTGCGCCTGTGGATGCTTTTCTGTGTGGCCTTCTTGGGCCTCCGAGGGGTTGTGTCAGTGGGCTCCCGGGAGGCAGGGCCTGCTTTGCTTTGGGTGCCCTCTTTGGAGAAAGGCCAGTGACAGTGTTTTGAAAGCCACCACAGCTTGAGGCTCTCTCTGCAGGTCACACAGCTCCAGGGACACCTTTGCACCAGCCACTGAAGGCTGGGACTCACTGCCCTTCAAATGTCTGTGTGGCGTCTGGCATATAGTAGGTGCTCATTGAAAGCCTGGTGAAGGGCCGATGTCTTGTGGAAGAGTAGGCTCCTCTCAGCTTCCCTGTGCATTCAGGACCCCAGAGCTGGAGTCTGTCTTCTTCATGGTGGATCCGGGACGGGGAGGAGGGCGGCAAGCCGGTGGCATGGCTGTTCACTTCTGCAAGTTGTGGCTTCAGTGACCAGGGATGCGCCGCCCTGGCACCTGACTGTGTGACCTGCCAGCCCCCCTCTCTTCTAAGCCCAGCTGAGTGGCGGGTGGTAGCAAAGGCGTCATCTCTGAGCACCTAACTTCGGGTGTGTGTTTGTCTTCCTACCTTGTCGTACATAGATGGGCAGATGGGACCTGACCCCTGGCGACAGACAGGGGCGTTCAGACCCCATTGCTAATGGTGCGCCTCGAACCCTGTCCTCCCCTGTCCCCCAACCTTGCTGCGGTCAATTTCTTTTGACCCTTTTTTTTCTCACTATGAATCTGAGTTTTGATAACTTATATCAGGTTGGGGGAGGTGAACTGAGTTGTTTTCTCCTTTTATTTAGGAGTAACTCCCTCCTGAGGTTTGAGTAAGACTTCTTTTGACCGTGACCTAATGATGGAGTCACTGCAGAGAATGTCTACTTTATGCAATTTGGGGAAAAGCAAAACAACCCCCACCTTTTTCACCACTCTGAAACTAGAAAATTAATTGAACTTAAAAGCCATTTAAGCATTTTTAATTCAACAAGGACATAAAGTTGAATGGTTAGTTCCTTACAGCCAGTTTTATCCTTCCATTCACAGCTTAGATTTAAAAAAAAAAAATTCATATCCTTTGGTTTCACATAGACATGCGGAGTCAGAAGGAGCGCCACAGCCTGTTCTCCTGAGGTGGGTGGTGCCCATGTGGGGCCTGGCTGGCAGCCCCGCCTCCCCGGGAGACTTCTGGCCGCGGTGGTACACAACGAGCCTTCGGAGGGAGATGCTCAGTGCTTAACACGGAAATCACAGGGGGAGATCATAGCTGCACACACTGCTCTTTGTAACCGTGAAACTTGTTTAGTACTGATAGCTGTGTAAGAAGGAGACATAGAGCCTTGGACCTACAGGGGTAGGGAGTTGGAACTGAGACCCCCAAATACAGCTGAGACCCTCGAGGGCGGCACATTGAACGTAAAGATGGAGTAAGAAGAATCTGCTACCTGGTCAAAGGAGATGACCAAGACTTATCTTCCTGGACCTGGGCTCTGGGTGGGGAAAACCAGACTCTGCCCTAGAATTGAAGACTGCTCTTCCTCTCACATGTGTTTGGGGTTTAAAATTGGACTACTTCTGTGGTCTGGATAACCCCTGGATAAGAAATTAAATTGCAATGTACATAATTTGATAGTGTCCAAGGACATCTGAGAGAAACAAAGCACATCCTCCTTGGAAGGACACACCTTCACACAGGCATCCCAAGCCTTGCCAGAGATGAGCTCATAATCCAGAATTACAAGACCCACGAAATAAACCAGTCAGCAGAAAACAACAAATCAGACTGAATCAGATTCTCCAGAACATTAGGAACTGGGATCATTATATAATATTGAGTAACTAAATGTGTTTAAAATGTTTAAAGAAATAAGGGGGGGGGGACAGGTGAGAAAGAATGTCATCTAAAAAGGTGGGGAAAGTTTGGAAAAGAACAAGATAACGCTTCCAAGAACAGAAATATAAACATTGACATGGATATTTCGGTGAAGGCTTCAGCAGCGACTAAATACAACTGAAGACAGAAGTAGAGAAGCGAGAGGCAAATCTGCCATCGCCCTGAAGAAACAGGGCGAAGAGACACGGAGAACAGAATGAGAAGGCCTGTCACGTGTCTGCCTGAAGAGAATCAAGAGAATGGTGGGGAGAACATATTCCAAGGACACGCCTGAAAATGTTGCGGACATCACGAAATGAAAAGCATGAAACTCGGGATATCCTGTGTAAGATAAATAAAAAGGAATTTACCCCTTGACACCTAGTGGTAGTATTGCAGGTGTGAAAATAAATAAAGGAAACCACACTCAAAAATGGAGTTGGGAAGTCCTGGGGAGCTCTCCCACACTACCACTCACCGTATTTTGCATATTTTCCTCCCGTCAGAGGAAGCTGCCTTTGCACTTCAGGACAGCAAGAAGCTTACTCCACTACAGCAGGACAAAGGAAGGTTTTCCCCTTGCCTAGCAACAGACTCAGCCAATGAGAAACTGCCATGACTCAGCCAATGGGGAGTCATTACACTTCCAACTGCCACTCCCGGCTTCCTCCAATGGACACTTTGTTTATAAGAGCCCCTCCCAACCCCTCTTTTTTCTCTGAGTTCCCCTCCTTTGTTCTCCAGGCTTGCTTATAGTTTGCTGTAGCTTGGACATCCAGGATTGTATTTCCTCTGCCAACCCGAATAAAGTCATTTTTGTGGGCAAAATAACTGGCTATTTTATTTTTACCATTGACACAGGTCACTGAGGACAGAGAAGGTTTTCATAGCTGCCGAAAATAAAAGACAGGCGAGCAGCAGGTTAGCCTGACTGCAGACTTCGCAACAGGAATGTAGAAACCTGCAGACAGCAGCTCAGACCTTTGGAGCAAGAAGAGAACAAAATTGCCCAGCTGGAGGTGCCAGCCTCGCTAAACTTTCATCCAGGCACCAGCCACAGAGGCCTTGGCCAGGGCTGCTTCTCACCAGCAGACCCTCGCTGTAAAGGCGTTTCTAAAAGATGGGCCTTAGGTGAAGATGCCCCTGGAGCAGAAGTAGATCTGAGGTGTAAGACTAAATGGTGAGCAAAGAAACAGATGGTAAGTCAAGGTAAATGCAGAAAACAGTAAAAGAGCCAAAATCCAAAACCTACCTCCAGGAGCCTGAAGCCTGAAACGCTTAAGCGTGTGGCAGACCCCTGGAAACTACTACTCCCGTGAGGCTCTGCGTGGCACGCATGTGCCTTTGCATGCACGGTGTGCGTGGCAGTTCTAGAACGCTGCGTCGAGGGCCTGGGCGCCATGTTGGGGCCCAGGGGACAGCGGAGAGACGCTTGAACCGGCGGGAGCGGGTCAGACCTGGAAGGAGCCCCGCCCCTCCCGCCTCAGCGGATCATGACCCGGGCAGCGGCCAAGGAGGTCGCGGTGGCGGGGAACGTGGCGTGGCTGGGCCAGCGCTAGAGATGATGCCGTTTCCGGTGACAACCCCAGGATCACAAGAGACCCCACCGTCCCCCAAGCTCTGTGGCATCTCCTCCCCCATCAGTTTAGCCGCCCCCAAGGAGACAGACTGCATACTTACTCAGAAATTAATTGAAACCCTGAAGCCCTTCGGGGTTTTGGAAGAGGAAGAGGAACTGCAGCGCAGGATTTTAATTTTGGAAAAATTAAATAATCTGGTAAAGGAATGGATACGAGAAATCAGTGAAAGCAAAAGTCTTCCACCAGCTGTAATTGAAAATGTTGGAGGCAAAATCTTTACGTTCGGCTCTTACCGGTTGGGAGTGCACACAAAAGGTGCCGACATAGACGCGCTGTGCGTGGCCCCGAGACACGTTGACCGAAGTGACTTTTTCACCTCCTTCTACGGTAAATTGAAACTACACGAAGAAGTGAAAGACTTGAGGGCTGTCGAGGAGGCATTCGTACCAGTTATCAGATTGTGCTTTGATGGGATAGAGATTGATATTTTGTTTGCAAGATTAGCACTGCAGACTATTCCGGAAGATTTAGACCTAAGAGATGACAGTCTGCTTAAAAATTTAGATATTAGATGCATAAGAAGCCTGAATGGTTGCCGGGTAACAGACGAAATACTGCACCTGGTACCGAACATTGACAACTTCCGGTTGACACTGCGAGCCATCAAACTGTGGGCCAAGTGCCACAACATCTATTCCAACATACTAGGCTTCCTGGGAGGGGTTTCCTGGGCCATGCTGGTAGCAAGAACTTGCCAGCTCTACCCAAACGCAGTAGCGTCCACTCTTGTACGTAAATTTTTCTTAGTATTTTCGGAATGGGAGTGGCCAAATCCAGTGCTACTGAAAGAGCCTGAAGAACGAAATCTTAATTTGCCTGTATGGGACCCAAGAGTAAATCCCAGTGACAGGTACCATCTTATGCCTATAATAACACCAGCGTACCCACAGCAGAACTCCACATACAATGTGTCAGTTTCAACACGGATGGTCATGATTGAGGAGTTTAAACAAGGGCTTGCCATCACACACGAGATTTTGCTCAGTAAGGCAGAGTGGTCCAAACTTTTTGAAGCTCCAAGCTTCTTTCAGAAGTATAAGCATTATATTGTACTTCTAGCAAGTGCACCGACAGAAAAACAGCACCTAGAATGGGTGGGCTTGGTGGAATCAAAAATACGAATCCTGGTTGGAAGTTTGGAGAAGAATGAGTTTATCACACTGGCACACGTGAATCCTCAGTCATTTCCGGCACCCAAGGAGAATCCTGACAAGGCAGAGTTCTGTACGATGTGGGTGATCGGGTTAGTGCTAAAAAAGCCGGAGAACTCTGAGGGGCTCAGCATTGATCTCACCTACGACATCCAGTCTTTCACGGACACGGTGCACAGGCAAGCGATAAACAGTAAGATGTTTGAGATGGACATGAAAATCGATGCAATGCACTTAAGAAAAAAGGAACTCCATCAGCTACTACCTAATCATGTGCTTCAGAAGAAGAAAACACAGCCTGCGGAAGATGTCAGCTTGACAGCTTTGGATGACAGCCGTCTCAACCTGCCTGCAGCCAGTGAAACCAGCGTGGCTGCCGTGAAGCCTGGCGCCGTCACTGGCGCCCATCAGGGCAGGAGCAGTCCTCCCCTGGCTGTCATGGCAGCCTCTGTGACCAACGTGCAAGTTACTGAAGTGTCATTGCAGCAAGTGAGTCCCAGTGAGGACGCACGGGCTGCACCGAGTGAAAGCATTCCTCAGGCTGCCCCCCAGGCAGCCATTTCTCCGCCACCGAAACCCTCGATCGCTAGAGTCGTTTCTTCAACGCTTTTGGTCAGCCATCCCCCCAGGCCTTCAGGGAGCACGGCAACAAACATAGCTAATCCTATCGTAGGAGTCTAGAGGACATTCTCACCTCGTAAAGAAGAAGGACCAAGGAAGCCAGAAAAGAAGAGGAACCATTTTGAAAAGAGACGGTACAACTCCATTTGGAACTATTCAGACAGCAGCTTCTGTGTTGGCCTGGCAGGAAACATCCAGGACAGACTTTTCCAATATCCCTGCCCTCTCTGCAAATCCTATTCCTGTTATCAAGAATTCAATAAAACAGATTGAACTGATAAAAACAACCTCAAGGGTCTGTAAATAATATCTGCCAGCTCAGTCTCTTGTCTTCAAATGCTAAAGGAGGAGAATGAAGGGTACCAACCTAGATAAGACTCAAAATAGATTTAGGCTTATTTGGTAACTTCCTTTGCTGGGCTAATCTTGGTCAGAAGCCCAGGTTAGTACATGAAGCTAGACGTACTGTTATTAACGTGTCCGCAGCAGTTACATTAACTATTTCACAGGATCACTTCCCTTAAAGAGAAAAGAAGGCCTTCCAGCTGTGCGCGCACCCCTGACTGACATCTGGACTGGATTTGTGTTTGATGCATTGCTGGGGAACTTTGCAGTCCAAATTGGTATCTGATATCTTTATGTTGATGTACTGTATATATATATTATTATTAGAAAGTAGAACTGATTTTAGATTTTTAAGCTTGATGAATTTTAGTTTTTTCCTAAAGATTTTCCCCTATTATCAGTCTCCAAATTGGACACCCGCTGTGCAGTGGTATACTGTACTTCAGAAAAAGTGTAAAAATAAATCTAGCTCACTTCCTGTGAGGTAGCTGTAACCGTTCAAAATGAAATGTCAACTCTTAGGACATATGTTTGACATCAGAAGAGTAAGTAGTAAATCTTTGCTTCGGATGGGACGTGGACGAGAAATGATGGACTGTTTTTATTCTGTAGAACTGTTGGTACAGTGTGTACAACTGATGAGCTTGGTGCTAACAAAGCTCCGTGTTCTCTTGTTCTTAGTCGTTTGTGCCGAAACATTCTGGCTTCCCACCTCATCTCTTTCCTTGTATGCATGTGGCATGCTTACATTTCCTAAAAACCCAGAATGCTGGTATTTCTTAACCATGCTATAAAATCAACAATCCTGTGGCCACATGGCATAAAACACTAAGTTTTGATTCCATGGCTAATATTTTAGTAAAACTTCACTGAAATCAATGCCTGTGAAGCATGCTGTCCGTCTTGGATGGCCATTTGATATCTGCACAGGAGAAATTTTGTGTCCTGCACAGAATACCTGTTTATAGGAAAGTTAATGTCCAATTCAAACAGGTAAGCAGAAAGATCTTTTCTCCAAGAAGCTTATCCCAGTTTTTGCTTTTAAATGACTAAAATTCATCAGTAAATTTTTATCTAGAAAAAAAAATTTCTAGCAAGCACCTAACATCTAGTTGGCTTTCTACTCTTTTCTTTTACCCTACAAACTGCTGGGAATACCTTTCTTTAAAATAAAAACACTCGTGATCAAGCAGCAGAACATCCGTGTCTAGGAAACATGAGAGACAGCAGGAGTGGATGAGAGAAACCAGTCTTCCTGAATCGGGACACCGTGCCTGGTGCCGGTTCCTCCTGTCCCTCCGCGGGGTTTCTTTCTCCCACGTGTGCATCTTTCACATTAGACTGCAGTTTCCTAAACCCTTTCTCTATCCTCCCAGATTAATTTTTCCAGAGCTGAGATATAATTTCTTTCCTTTTGGGCTCTGCAGTAATTGAGACTTTCTTTGCAGCAGTACTTTCTGACGTGTGGTACCCAGTGGTCCCGCTTCCCACAGTTTGTCCTGGGCAGTCACCCTGCCCCCCCGCCCCCTGCAGTCATGCAACAGGCAAAATCCGCACAGCGCCTGTACGTTTGCAGTGGCCGTGGTGTCGGGCTGAAACCACCAGGCACAGAGTCTGGCCTGTCGTCACATTTGCACATTGTTTTGCTAAGCTGGAGACGGGGACCTTTTTAATTCTGGTTTTCATTACCTGAGTATCAGACTGTTTTTATATGATGTACGTAGTGTCTCGTGGCTGGAGTTTGCTTTGTCTTATAGTATCTGTTCTGCTTGTATTGTTCAAGCACTATTTTGAAAACAGATGATGTATTTCTCCATTTAAAGCACAATAAAATTCACAGCAAAGAAGAGAGTAAAGGGGTCTCAATCTGACATGAACAGTTCGGATGTTCTTACATTGTTCCGGAGGCGGGTAGAGACGCCGATGGACTGTTTTACTTCATTAAATCTAGAATTCATGTTATAATATTAGGGGAAATTATGAAAAGGCTAAAACTTCAAATCATTAAGGGTAAAAAATGGAGTTTAAAAACCTAATTCAAAAGAAGTCAGGAAAGAAAGGGGGCACAGAAAAACAGTGTGAAAAGAAAATGGAGTCTAAGATGGTGGAAGTAAAACCAAATATTTCTGTCGCTGTGTGTAATAAATGGACCAAACTTCCTGACTAACAGACGTTGTCAGAGTCCGTGGAAAAATTAAACCCAGCTGTTTGCTATTGTATTTGCGAGAGACACACCCAAAGTGTAAGGCATAAAAGAATGGAAAAAAGAAATGCTATTGCAAAGAAGCTGTTCCGTAACAATATCATCCAAACAGATTTCAAAGCAGAAATAATTACTAGGAACAAGAGGGGCCACTGCATTAATTATAGAAATAGCACACCAGGAAAACGGCCGATTGAAAACTGGTTTGCCCTGATTAACTTCAACACAAAGTAACAAAGGAAAGATGAACAGAAATCACCAAAGGTGTCATCGCCACAGAAGACTGTAACACAGCTCCTTCATCAATGATATCAAAAAGGAAAGGGAAATGGTTTGGAGCCCAACAGTGGCTGGCAAACCTCACCTGCAGAGGCCCGGCAGTAGGCGCACCTGCTCTGGGAGGTCGTCCGGCCGCTGTCTCAGCTGCTTTGCTGCCCTTGCAGGGTGAAGGCAGCCCTGGACCTTATGTAGACAGCTGGCCGGGGCCGGACTTGTCACCCGCCCCTCCCAGCTGATGTCTGTCGGATGTTTATGGTATAGCCCCCACCTAGCAACTGGAAGTGCATATTGTCCTCGAATAAGCATTGGGCATGTGTGAAAATGAACCCCTACTAGATCAGAAAGTCAGACAGCATCTCTCAAAGTATCAGATTCATAGAACTCAGTCTCCGACCGCAGGACAGTATGTCAGAGGTCAGTGACGAAGAACACAGAGAAGACTTCCCGGAGGAGAGAGCTCACACCACAGAGAAGGTGATGGATGGACAGAGTCTCCTGTTTGTATAAAATAATGAACAGCGAGAGGGAAAAACAGGTCATACACGGGGAGAAGACTATGTAACACTCACAACTGATATGATTACTATCCAGATTATATTAAGGGTGCCAAAAAAGCTCTGTTTAAAAAGATCAAACACCCAATAAAAGTGGGCAAAAAAGGTGCTGTTCACAGAAGAGGAGCTAGGGATGGACAACAAGCAGGAAAAGATGCTGAGCCTCATTAGTAGTAAGGGAACTACGGAGGAAGACTGCAGAGATTTTTTACGAAAATCAAGTTCAGTGTTTGGTGCGGATGAGGAACAGTGGGGATGCTGGCACAGCCGCGGCGAGTGTGCAAGTCGCTTTGGTCTCTAGGGTCTTGTTTGGCCCCGTTGATCGACCCATTCCCTGTGTCCTGCTTACTCTACTAGGTGGTCTCCGCCGCCATGCTATGTGGCACTGATGGGCTCCTTCTGACGGGTCCCTGTACAGCTCGAGGCGGCCAGAGTCCGAGGTCACCTGCAGCCGTGTCCAGAGCTCCCCACACCCCCAGTGTGCCACGGAGATACGGTTCTCTCTGCATGGCATGGCATGAGGAAGGTCGGGGAGACTGTTCATGGGTCCCCAGGATGTCTGTAGCCGCATTCTACACTAGTCTAAAGCTCGAGATGACCCCCACGTCCATGAGGGCGGGGTGGAGACTTAACGGGGGCCACACCATGGATGGCGCAGAGAGATTAAATGGGCCGCAGCTCTGCATGTCGCCGCTGGTCCTGCTCACCGTGTTGGACGGAAACTGCAGACAGCCACACGCTGTGCTAGTTTGTGGTGTAAAGCCGGGCGGAGGCGACCAAAATGTGCGCTGTGGGTGTCAGTGGGAAACAAGGGACCGTGAGACAGACTCTGTCCAGAGCAGCAGGTCCCTCGACAGGTGTGCAGAGGGCGGGGGTGCGGCCGCGGGCACCCAGTGAGACTGCAGAGACCCCACCGTTGTCAGGTGTGGTGGGGGAACGGCGTCCATCCATCCTTAGTCTGGGTTACAAGGTTTCGTGTGTGTGAAGTGTTTTTATTGGTTAGGAATTGCTTCTGGCCAGATGGCGGCAGCTGGACATACTCGGTTTACTTTATGTTCAGCCCCACCATCCTAGTTCACGCCTTCTATCCCCAAGGTCACCTCAGGGCGCAGAATGATTGCAGGGCCACCGCCATCGCACTGTCGCTTAAGGCTGGAAGAAGGAAGGAAGGTGCATGGGCAAAGGTGTCCCTGCAAACCCTGTCCTCCTTCCAAGGAGCTTTCCCAGAAGTCCCAGCAGTGCCACTCCTTCATCTTTCACTGACGGGACCTTAGTCACATGGCTGTGTCTCCCTGCTGGGAACGTTACATCATCGTGCCTTGCCATTGTGCTGCTGGAAAGACGGAGGGTGGGTGATCGAGGGAAGTGACAGCCGTGTGGCACACAGTGCTCAGGCACCCACGTGTTCCCGCACTCCCACATCATGGCAGTTTGGATGATGTGAGTCGGGGCTGGACAGTGATGGACACGCAGTTGGAGGGGTGCGGCCAGTGTGGTGGGACAAGGATGGTCACAGCTTTAAATTCACATTCTAGAAACCTGTGAGTGCCCCGCCTACATCACTAGGTAACAAGGAATAGAATAAATCCAGTGAGTGAAGAAAGGAAATAATACAGAACAGAAAGTAAAGAAATGGAAAATAAACATGCAATGGAGAGGATCAATGAAGTGAAGAGTAGGCTTTTTTTTTTTTTTTTTGAGAGAGAGAGAAACACCGATTTGTTGTTCTGCTTATCTGCGCACTCACTGGTTGCTTCTTGTCTGTGCCCCCGCGGGGGATCGAACCCACAACAGAGGTGAATCGGGTGACGCTCTGACCCACGAGCTACCCAGCCAGGGCCAAGAGTAGTTCCCTGAAGAGAGCGATAGAGTCAACTGGAAAGGTCGATGAGGAAGAGGAAGGACAGTTCATACAAACGATTTCAGGGATATAAAAGGGAATATAGCTGCAAATACTGTACAGATTTTTTAAGGGATTTGACAGGTAGCTCGATGCCAGTCAATCTGAAGACTCAGGTGAAATGGACACACTCCTAGGAAAAGAACCTGCCAGAACTCCCTCAAGAGCCGGAAACGTGAATAGACTCATAGCCGCGAAGGAGACTGCGTGGGCAGGGTGCACACGCGCTGCCACAGTCCGAGTGGAGCCGCAGAGACGTGAGACTTTCCCGCAGTCGGGGACGACATTCTTCCAGTGTTCACACCGCCCTAGTCCAGACGACAGAGAGGAGGCATTTTACCAAACAGATACGGGGGCGCGCAAGAGTCCGTTTACAGTTGTTCCCGCGGAAAAAGATGTAATACAATAATTAATAAATAATCCATAGCGTCAGAATGCACTCTGTGTTTCAGAGCTGCAAACCCACTTCTCCCACCCCTGTGCCGCCTGCACACCAAACCCAGAGAAGGGCAGTGTAAGAGAGAAAAGTGACCGGCCAACCACGCTTCCGACTGTGGGTATGAAAACCAAACCCAAACCAAATCTTGGGGCGGCCGGCGCACCCCAGCGCGCGGTCGGAGAGCACCCGCCACGAGGTCTCCCGCGGTCCGCCCTCGCCCGCCGCGCCGCCGTCTCCGCCCGGTCTAGTGGGGGCCGCGCAGCGGCGGAAAGGAAGGGACCGGAGAAACGCCGCAAACGGGTCACTGGCGTCACCGGCGCGGCGCCGACTAAAGAAGCAAGCTGGCTAAGGGGACATGCCAAATGGTGCCACTTCATCAAAGTTTTAAAAAGTTTCTAAATGAAGGTGTTTTTCAGAGATACTTAAAATGTGCATACATGACATCTTAGTCATGCCGCTATGTGATGAAATATAAGTGTGTATGTGGGGGCTGTGCCCCCAAACAGCCTTGCTCTTACTTGTGGGCGTGGGAGAGAATACTCACCTGTGTCTGTGATCTTCTCCATTATTTCCTCAGCCCGATTCTGATTTTGCCTGATTCAAACCTTTTCGTGCGCCAGGCACGTCTCACAGTTGTGCAGAAGGGGAGGGGGAGGAGGGCTCGGCAGCCTGTGGACAGGCAGCTGTCTCAGGACGGGACAGTGGGCTCATGGGGTGGGACCCAGGCAGGGCTGGGGACACCGGGCGTGCTGGGGTGCCCGGGCGGGCGGGGGTAGGGGGGCGGTCTGCCGCCAGGCACCGTCTCTCCTGATCATGTAAACACGTTTGCGCATCTTCGAGAACGTGAACCACACAGAAAAACTCGGAGAGAAAAGGTCACTGAAACGCCAGTGCTCGCAGACCAGCGCGAACCATCTCCCTGCACAGGAACAGGGGACGACATGTGCCAACAGCCGACCGGGCAGCAGTCAAGCAGCCCCCGAGGAACGTCCACTGGGACGGGAAACAGCAAAGCCGTGGTGCCGAAGCCCTATTCAGTCACCCCGTCTGTCCGCGCAGTGCCGGCATCCCGACTGTGGGGACCCGCCTGCTCTCTCCACGCCAAGGACACACCCCTAACTCAGCTCGCCTCCGCTTCTGGGCCTTCCTCTCCGGCAGGCTCTCCAAAGTGGTGGGCCCGAGGCTGGGATTTCGGCCCACGCCACTATTTTCCCCTGAAACCGGCAAATGCTTTCAGGATGGAAGTGCTCAGAATACTCCTACCTTTAGGCCGAGCCTGCGTCAGGAGGCGCTGGGGAAGAATCCAGTCCCGAGCTCACTCTTACTGTTGGCAGAATCCAGTTCCCCAGGCCGCCGGGCTTGGGTTCCGTCCCCGCTGCCGGCGGCCTCTCAGGGTGCCCTTCCTCCTGCCCTCCCTCTGAGCCCTGTGCCCTCGGGCTCAGCGGGGCAGCAGCACTCCCTCCTGCTCCGGAGCGGTCCCTCCTCTCTGCTTTTAAAGGCTCCTGAGCTTAAATGAGGCTCACCTGGATAATGGGGACCCCAAGGTGGGCTGAGTGAAATGAGTCACATCTGCAAAATCCTGCTTGGCCACACGGCAGAACATGCTGATGGCTCACACATTCACAGATGCCACCTACCCTCGGGGGGTGGGGTATGGCCGCAGTGACTGCCATCTGCAACTACACGCCCCCCTCCCACATCCGGGTTCCCCAGTAGAGCCTTCTCCCAGGAGAGGGTCTGTTCAAGTCCCAATCTTGCCGTCTGAATACTCTGTCGGGTGAGGAGAGCCCTGGTGTGATCCACTCAGTGCAGCCCCACTCCACAGGTGCTCCGTGGGCCTGGGGGCCGGGATGTGCCAGGCCCCAGCACACAGGTGGGCAGGCACAGGTACCAGTCAAGCACTCCTGGGGTCTCCAGGGGAAACGACCATAAGGATGTGAGGAGGAGCCACTGGGCTGACCCCCCGCCTCCACCCCCAACGGCAGCTGCTCGGTTAGATCCAGCTGCCCTTCCCTTTCCTGCAGCGGCAAGTGTGGGCAGTTGGAGTTCCCTGCGGGGCCTCCCATCAGGAGCCCCTGCAGGCTTGTTCTCTCTGCCCCTCAGTCGGAGCTGGCACTGTTTCGTTCTGCTCTGTGATTTTCTCAGGAACCCGGGGGCTGTACGTGGCCGCGGGGCATTCTCTCCATTCCAGCAAGCCTCCTCCGCAGAGCTCACTTCTGCCGGTGGGTGGGAGGGCAGTGCTGGTGGCCTTTCCCGGGGCCTCTGGTTTGAGTAAGAAAACCTACTGGAACACACTTAACGTCTTGGAAGGGTCTTCTGTGGCTGAGCACTCCACCTTTTGATCTTCCCGGGGTGCAGGAGAGGGCTGAGCAGGACACACTCGGGCTTTTCTCCGAGCCACATTTTTTTGGCAGCCCTGACTTGCATCTTTTGGTCTTTTGTCACCTGGAGGGGCTGAGAGCATTCAGAGTCATCCAGTCGGGCATTCCTTCCTGCTCACCACTTCGTCCCTCGTGTGGTCCCCACCTGCTCCCTCTCAGTCCAGGCAGTGGGGGTGGGAGGGGCGGCGCCTTCTGCCCTTCCCTGGAGATGGTTTCCTCAGCTGTGTCCAGGTCCGCGTGCAGCACTCCCATGGCAGCAGGGCGCGGGCCGCTGTCGCGCAGCCAGGATCCTCCTCCCGCCACTCCGACCCGAGTCCCTCGCTCCTCTGTGCTGTCACCTGTCCCCAGCTCCGCAGCTCTCTCCAAGTCAGAGTCCTGTGGACAGCTGTTCTGGGCAGCCCGGGCTTTCCCGGGCGGGTTAGGGCCATGCTGCTCACCCTCCGAGCCCTTCTACCACTGGCACCCTCTTTCCTGCCCACCTCCCTCCTCACAGCCTGGGCACGGCCATCCAGCCTCCCTGTCCTGCTCCTCAGGGTCCTTCCAGCACCCGCCCGCTGCCTGGTCCCAGAGCGCCCCTTCCAGGGATGGAGACCGGCCTTGTTTCTGTGGCTGAGCAACGAACGGCCACATGTGCAGGGGCATGAACAGCAGCCTCAGCCCCCACGGTTCCTACGGCTCAGGAGTCTCGCCTGGCTGCGGTCAGGCTGTGCACTGGCTGGGGCTGCTTTCATGTTCACGGGTTCCACCGTCGTCCCTGGGATGCTCTTGTAAGATGTTGGCATGACATTCTCCGAGTTTGCACACAACAACCAGAACTCACATTCATTCTTCAAATGGTCCCGAAATGACCAACATATTGCAGAATCTTGTCTCTCTACCCCAGAATAGCACCGAGTTCTCACATCTCAACTGCTGCCTGGCTAACAGTCCGCATGAATATAGGATGCTTTCCGGTTTCAAAGATGCTAAAATGTAAAAAAAAAAAAGAAGAATGAAAGAAAGAAAAAAAAAAGCAGCATGTCTAGGAATTGGTGAAATATATACCACAAATGTGTGGATTGTCATTCATTCATTCATTTAGCAGGGGGGAAACCCATACATACATAAAATTATGTATGTTTAAAAACTTTTACTTATCTCACCAAACTTAAATATGTGCATAGTTAAAGCCTTATTTTCTCACCATGAATTAAAACCCAAAGCAAACAAAACGCAAAGCGCCATTCCCTGCCCAGCCTTCCCCCTTCCCAATTCTGCACTCCCAGAGGGAATCCCTTTCAGCTGTGAGCTATTTCTTTTTTGGCATTTAATTCCATATCTTAAAATAACCTACTTATCCTACTCCACTTGGTTTTTTAAGTTTTGGGCATTATCTGGTGAATTCCTGCTGGGAGATGTGGCCCTTCTCAGCAACCCTCTATTAAATCCCCCGCCCCCGCCCATCCCCCACCCGCACCCGCACCCTGTCCCAGACTCATCAGTTTGGTTAGATCAGTAGTCAGGACTCACATTTTTTTTTTTCCTGTTCTTAAGAGAGGGAGAAAAACATTGATGTGCGAGAGATATGTCAACTGGTTGCCTCTCATGTACCCCCAACTGCAACCCAGGCATGTGCCCTGACTGGGAATTGAACCAGTGACCTCTCAGTTCTCAGGACGGCCCTCAATCCACTGAGTTACACCAGCTGGGGAGGGTTCACATTTTGATGAGCAGAGCTAGCTTTCACACCTGAAGACTGGTATATACAAAGATTACTTTTCCTTCTTGCTCAACTCTTAGTTTCTTCAAAATGAGTTATTGCCATTATTGCTGATTTGTTTGCTCTTTTTCTTGGTACTTTGCACTGATTCAGTAACCCACAATTCTCTGCCAATTATCTTACTTGTTTTCATGATGCTTGGATAGGTGGATGATGTGTTTTATCTGTTGCAGTGTTCTGGAGCCTTCTGCCTGCTCCTGGGCTGGCTGCTCTGAGAGCTCTCCCCTGTCGCCTCTCCCCAGGAGGACCCCTGGTTGTCCCTTCCTCTGAGGTCTAGGCCATGCCCTCGTTTGGGTGGAGTGTCTCCTCCGAGCGGCTTCCCAAGAAGGGATACACAGGAGTTAAAGTTGCTTCAAACCGTGTGTCTCAAAAGACCTGTGTTCTACCGTAAGGCTTCAGTGACAGTTTAGCTGGGTATAGAGTTTAGAATGAAAATAGTTTTCTTACCAAGAATTTTGAAGGCTGGGTCCATTCCTTGTAACTCCCTGCGCCCCCGTGAGTAGTTGCAGCCATTCCGACTCTCTAGCCTCCCCTGGAAACTCACACGGCTTCTTTCCTCTGCTGGCCCCCGGGCCTCATTCTGAAAATTCACAGTGTGTCTTAGTGTGTTTGCACATTAGTGCTGGGCTTTCACTCCTTTACTAAAAAAAATTATGGTTGTACCCATTATCATGTTTATGTTCTATTCTCCATAACTCTTGTTTTTATTAAAGGTTGTTAAAGTACATCCCTTGGCCTGTTTTTGCCCTCTGCGCATCCCCCCGCCCACCCCGTGGTGCGTCAGGCCGTCACGGGCCATGGCAACCAAAGCGCGTGGCCCTCGTGCTGAGGGGCTGCCATCCCTCCGGGGCGGGGCCTCTGGCTCCTCTGCTTCTCTGGCCCTGCCTTTCCTGGGCTGACTCGTGTTTTCCTGATGTTTTTTCTCTCCTACTTTCTCTTCTTGGTCTTTGTGCTGCATTTTCAGGGCTATTTCCTCAACTCTCTCTGCTCTCCTGACATGAGTGGGGTTGGGGGGACAGGGGGGAGCTCATCTAAGAACAGTGGGGTTGGCCTCGGGCGGGGGTGGGGGGGCAGGGAACCAAGATGCTTCACAGCGGTGGGGAACGGGGAGCCCTGGGGCCGGCCGCGCCTGCCTGGGTCAGGGGTGAGAGCGGGCCGTGTGGCCGGCTCCTTGGCGCCTGCAGGCGGCAGCGCCGGGTCTGTGCTCCCTGGATCCTGCGTCAGGGAGGGCTCGGCGCACCTCAGGGACCAGACTTGGCCTTGAGTTTCAACCGAAGAAAACTCCCGGTTGTGCTGCACTGCCCAGCCCCGGAAGGCTCCGCTTCCACCTGCGACTGACAAATGGCTTAAGCATTTTATCTACTCAGTTTACCCATTATCTTAATTAGGTTATTAGTTCCTTCTAGAGAGGGGATGCTATTCCCTGATTAAGACTCTAAGTAGTACGAGAAGTTCCAAGTTTTACAGTGGAAACAATGCTCTTCAGTTCTTTAAAATGTAATTTCCCCCACGTTACAGAGTCAGACACGTCCGTGGTTGAAAATGTGGAAAATAAAGGAAAGCAGAAATAAGAGTGAAACCCACCTGCACAGTTCTCTCCTGGAGAGGTCGCTGTGGGCTCGGGTGCCCGCGATCGCGGTCTCGCCTCCGTGTTGAAGGGATCTCCTCCGCCAGACCCACCCGTGCACACAGTCACGTCCCTCTGTTTTTTTTCACTTCACGTGTTCACTTCCTCGGACTGTGAGCGGCATTGGTGCCAGTGAGTGCGCGTCCCTAACCGTGTCCCTATTGGCTTTTAGACCATTTCCCATTTTTCTCTATTATAAATAATGCTTTTTATACTAAGAGTCTTGCACAAAAATGTTGGATTCCTTTTTGATGATCTCTGCAGGACATTAACTTAAAAGAGGAATTCCTTTGTGGACGGATGGAGACCATTTAGACATAGATGTATTTATATTTTAATATTGATGGAGACGGCAGTACCTCGACAGCTGCTTTTAAAGTTGGGGGCGCACCACGTCCAGTTTACAGTCTCACCTGCAGTTTGGGAGACTGTCCACTCTTTATCCCGGGTACCAGGTGCTTCTGTCATGAAAAATCTCTGCCAATTTGACAGGGGAGAAATGTATCTCGTTGCTCTAGTTCGTGTTCCCTTTACTATTTGTGAGTTGTTGGGTTTTTTTTTTTTATCCTCACCGAGGACAGGCTTATCAATTTTAGAGTGAGGGGCAGGGAGGGAGAGAGGGAGAGAAACAGCTGCCTGCAGATCACGCCTGCAACCTCAGTATGTGCCCTGACCGGGGGTCGAACCCTCGACCTTTACAGCAGGTTGAACAGGTTTATGTTTCTCATTCTGTGCCCGTCTCTCCTTGCTTTCCCCGTCTTCCTCCTGCAACACTTCAGGAGAAGCAGACACAGAACAATGTCGTGGGTTATTTGTGCCCCGGGACCCACTAAGAAACATGATGCCGTGGGTGGCGTGATGCTGGGGGGACTTTGCTCCCTGTAAGTTTTCATGAACCTCCCCCGGGGTCTGTGCAGCCGGCCCGATGTTCTCTGGAAGAGAAGTTCCTGGGGCAGCTACAGGGTCAGCCAGGGTCCAGCCTGGAATGCAGGAGTGAGTCACAGTGCTGGGGCCTCCGCCCGCCTGAAGGGGGTGTGAGCCGCACAACGCAGCCAAGTTGTGTGCAGGCGGTTTCAGAACCTTCGGTCCGGGACACCTACAGGTTGGATTTATGGTCCTGAACTCGGTGACGTCCAGGAAAAGAGCTGTTTTCCTTTCCAGTGCTGCTCTGAAGCCAGCACCGAGCCCAGCACGGGGCTCGGGTGACAGTCACCAGCCGTCTTCAGAGTGGCTTTGCCACCCCTCGGGAGCACAGAGGCCTTCCCTCGGCCAGCAGAGGGGCCCTTGGCACCAGCTTCTTGTGGAGGAGGAGGGAGGGCCGCCTGTGAAGAGCCGTGTGACCAGGTGTCGCCCCCCTCCGTTCCAGGAGGGCGTGACCCAGCGGAAAGGGAGCTGTGGATTCCTGCCTCCAGCAAGGCCCGGAGGGTGTGATTCTGGGCCTGAGGCCGTGGGGCTGGGGAAGGGATGCTGTGCCAGGCCCACCTGGGCCAGTGCCTCGCCTCCGCGGTCCTGGCGGAGCCGCCTCCTGCGGGCGGGGCCTTCTCCTGGGCTCCGGAGTGTCGGGCCTGTGTTCAACTCTGATTCCTTAAAGTACAAAGAAAAATGTATATTTATTTAGAGTTTCTAAAAATAAAATGAGTGAAACATACAACAAAGTTACATATAAAGCACATCCTACTGTAGCTCCTCAGCCCTGGCCCTTGGACACCGGTGCGGAGCCCCCAGGACCTGCCGAGGACCCCTGGGCGTGGCCTCCAAACCTCCCCAGGCTGTTCTGAGTGCCGGTCAGGGTGAGGCAGTGAGCAGTGGGGTCGGAGACACAGGCCCTGGGCCCTGGGGGGCATTCTCTGCCACAGGGCACGGGGCACGGGTAGTCAGCTGCAGGAGTGGGGTCCAGTGGCTGCAGCCCCAAGCTATACCGGCTTCAGTCAGTCTGGCCTCATCTGGCCCCAGGGAGCCCCTGGGAATCTTGGAGGGAAGGGGACCTTCTCAGGCAGTGTGGCTGCCCGGGAGCCCCAGGACTTCCAGAAGGTGGGTCTGAGGCCCCTCCTGTCCTGCAGCCCTGTCCCCGGTGCAGGAAAAGCTTGGGTGCTAGAACATCGTTTGGTGTGGCCCCATGTTTGGGCAGTGGTGCCGGAAGCCCCGGGGTCTGCCCTTCTTAGGAGAGTGGCGGTACGGCAGGGCTCGTTCCGCAACCGCCCCCCTCCCTTCCCTCATTTCACCCCTGCGTGCTCCCCCCTCCCCCCGTCCTCCCCCATACCCCCACCTGCCCCTCCTGCTCCTTGCCCCCCTGCCCCCACCTGGCCCTCTCCTGCCTCGGGGCCTGCCTGCCCACCCCTCCTTCTGGGTGCCCGCTGCCCAGCCCGCTGCCCTCCCGCTGGTTGCCGGCTTGCGCTGCAGCAGGCAGGGAGCGGCAGCTGCGCGCACTTGCACTGCGGCTCAGCCTCCTGCCTCCTGCAGCCGGCCCCTGTGGGCTGCGGACGAGCAGGCTTCCTTCTGGAAGGGCAGGTCCATCGACCGTAGCGCTTGCTGGGCTCCATCCAGCGCCCGGTAAGGCAGTGCCTGGGTCCCGCTCGCCCGCCCCACCTGCATCCTCTAGCTTCGGTTTGGTTTCCTTGGGAGTGGTTGTAGGGAGGGATGCTGCAGAGGGGGACGAGGGGGCGGGAGGAGGGGGCTCAGAGGAAAACACAGGGGTCAGCATAGGCTGGTGGTGGGAGACTGGCCGTCTTGGGTTCAGATGGCTTCTCAGCTTTCCGGCAGAGTTAGTGCGAAAGGGTGCTTGGATGGTTAAGACCGTCTTTCCCGGGGCGCATTTGTGTGTGCATGTGTGTGTGCGTGTGTGGTTTGTGTGTGTGTGCGCGCGTGCGTGCTCTGACTGGGCACGGCCTTGGGAAGGAGTAGCGAGCTGTCCTGGGGACCGCTGGCTCAGAGGGCTGCTTCTCCGCTTCCTCCTTGGAGAACAGCGGGGCTCAGGGCGGCTCCCATCGCATCAGTCACAGTTGACGCGTGCACACGTGAGCGCATGCGTGCACAAGAGGGCCGGGGGGATGGGACAGGTGGCTGCGCAGGGCCCTGGGGTGAGGTGGCGCCTGCTCGGTGACCCGGCAGTTGTCGACGCTGTGGTGGGTTTGCCGCCCCAAGGGGAGGGCCGTGGGGCTGTCAGGTGTGCCCAGGGGCTCCCGCAGGTGCCTCAGGACAGGACAGCCCAGCTGCTCTGCTGCCAGGCTCTGGGGCTGTTGGAAGTGCCGAGCTTGGAAGGATGGGGTTGGTGGGCGGAGCCTGCAGTCTCTCCTTCCCAGGCAGGCCTGTGGCCCCTGAGCTGGTGTGAGAGGAGCTTCCTGAGATTGGGGTGTCCAAGGGCCCTGGAGGGGTCCTCCACGGGCTCTGGCTGTTTACCCTGCGCACCTCCCGTTTCAGGGATCAACGCCCAAGCCCGGAGGCTGCAGCGGAGCCGTGCCAAGGGAACCCCAGCCCTGGCCTTGGAGGGTGCCCGGGGTCCCCCTGAACCCCGGCTGCGCCGCTCAGCCAGCGAGAACAGCCTGAGCCCTGCTGCCACCCAGGAGCCTGGCCTGGACACCATGCGCTACTCCCTCTACGAGGCGCCCCACCTGCTCCTTCTGCAGGGCTACAGCCAGCAGCACGTGAGCCCTGCCTCCCCCCCGCCCCGCCCCGGGACCTGAGCAGGAGGCTGGCACCTGTCCTCAGTGTAAAGGCCACTGGCCGTTAGCTAAGTCAGCCGTGAGCTCCTGTCGCTCTGTCCATGATGGGCTGTAGCGGTGGGGGTGGGTGGGGGCCACCATGTGGGGCCCACCCTAGACTCTGGGGAAGTGCTCTCTGTCCTCGGCTTCCAGAGCATTCTCTGTCCAGCTTACAGGAGGAGGCCCAGGGACAGGGCTCTGTGAGGAGAGTCGTCCAGCTCCTCACTACTCACCCCAGTGAGGTGCTGGGCGCCCTTCACAGGGGACCGTCTGTCACCGTCCTCACTGTGTCTCAGGCCACTTCCTGCCCTGACTTTGGGGGCTGGGGCACAGGTCTGCGTTCTCTGCTCTGCAGCAGGTGCCTGTTGGAGGGCTGCTCCCCTCAGGGGGACAGGGAAGGCCTCCTGCCTCACCCGGGGACGTTGCCACGGGAAGGGTCCAGTCTGAGCCACGGCGACTGGTGGCTGCCCCACAGACACCTGCCGTCCTCCCGATGTCTTGTTCACTCCTGTTCTCACTGAGCACCCCCCACCCCGAGCCAACTTCAGGGCGCACTTGGTGACACGGGGGCTCTGGGGCTCGTGCCTGAGGTGGCCCTGCCCTGGCTGTGCAGGGCAGCCAGGGAGGTGCTTCCACACTTCGGCCCGGAGCCCGGGGGTGGGGCTCGGCCTGTGTCTGTGTCCAGGCCACCTGCGTCTGGCCTCTGGCATCTCATGCTGGGGCCTCCCTGGGTTTCTGGCGGGCCACCTGGCTGCACCAGGAAAGCTCCCCCCAGGACAAGGTGGTTGCCCCATGTGGGGCAGGCTGTGGCACATAGCTAGTTGGGACGGGGGTGTCCCAGGACAGGAAGTGTCCGGGACAGCAGTCCTAGGTCCCACGTGTGGGCACCGCGGACACTGCCTCTGCCATGCGCCGGGCGGTGTCCACCCCTGAGCTCGGTGTCTGCCTTCCAGGACAGCCTGGTGTACGTGCTCAACCGGGAGCGGCACACAGTGGGCCAGAGGACGCCCTCCAGCAAGCCCAGCATTAGCCTCTCGGCCCCCGACATCCTGCCCCTGCACTGCACCCTCCGCCAGCTGCCGCCCTCGGGCCGAGAGCAGCCCCGGGGCCTGCTGGTCCTGGAGCCCATCCCCGGGGCTCCCGTGGCGGTCAACTTCTCAGAGGTGGGCGGCCAGACGGTGGCACTGCGCCACGGGGACCTGCTGTCCCTGGGCCTCTACTACCTGCTGCTCTTCAAGGACCCGGCGCAGGCCCAGCCGCTGCCCGCCCAGGCCCTGGCCCGCCTCCGGGCCCTGCCGCACAGCTGCAGGATGTGCGGGGCCCCACTCCGGGCCCCGGGCGCCTCCCGGCCGCGGCCACTGCGCCTGGAGTTTGAGCCGGATGCGGAGGACGCGCTGCTGCGGCGCATCCTGACGCTGATTGAGCCAGGCGGTGACGACCACAAGCTGACACCTGCCTTCCTCCTCTGCCTCTGCATCCAGCACGCGGCCACGCGCCCCCCGCCGGGCTCCTTCGGGCAGCTGCTGCTCAAGATCGCCCGGATGATCCGCGAGACCGTCTGGGTCAGTCTCAGCCTCGGGGCGGGGGGCGCAGTGGGGCCGCGGCCCAGGGGGCCGGTTCTGAGTCTGTCCTCTGGCCAACAGCCGTCCTTCTGGGCCTGTCCACCTCTCCAGCCTGGGGCGCCGCTGGGCCGCGGCCTTGTGAGCTCTGGCCCTGTGTCCTCCCCATGGCCCACCCCAGCCCGGCCACGTGCCCGGGAACACAGTGCCCGGAGCCCGAGCCGCCCTGTGGCCTGGGCACCCGTGCTTCCTGCGGGAGCAGGTTGACCTCTGCCGACATTCCCCAGCAGAGCCCTGGTCCAGTTAGTGTTGGGGCCCAGGATGACGGCCAACTTCTGTACATGGCAAACCTGCCCTCCAGGACCGGGCCCTGGACCGCAGCCCCAACACCACGGGGTGCTGAGCACCCCAGGCTCCACCCGCTACATGCCTCTCCCGGGAAGTGGCAGCGGAACCTGAACCCCTGTGGGGACATAAATGCCTTTGCAGATGCGCGGGCACAGAGTCACCGGCTTATTGTCGCTGGGTGACATTTGCGATAAGAGTGTCAGCAGAACCCGCATTCTGGCCTTTGTAAACGTCTGGCCAGGCGCACGTTTCTGGGATGGCCGGGCGCTGTGTGAGCCGGGCGGCGTGAGACAGTCCACAGCGGGAGCAGGCCGGCTGCATTCCGTGGGGTGCAGAGCACGGCGCGTGTTTTCCTGTAGACGCCATCACACGCATTTGCTGGTGTTCTCCCCGTGGTTTCCTGTTTTTCTCATATGTGCCTTTTTCCTTTGTAACTGTAGGAGAAAACCAAAGAACTAGCGGAGAAGCAGGCACACCTGTAAGTACTCCCGTCACCGTCCCCGCCCCTCAGGCTCGCAGCTCGTCCTGGTTCCCATGGAGCAGCACCCATGGGCGCAGACGCTCCGGGTGGCCATTGTCTGTTCGCTGGTCGCCGCCCGGGAAGCGCTGTGTTTGCGAGGTTTCCCGAGCATCGTCTGTGGTGCAAATGGGCTGGTCCCTTTGGAAGCCTCCACCCTCCCCCCATGCGCCCTCATTGCTCCTGACGGAGAGGACTGACCCCCGGGGACGACCACAACCCCAACGGCGTGAGGGCCACCCCATGTCTGCTTTCACAGAAAGTGCCATTTCTACCGCATGCACCCCCGGGGCCTGGGAAACCATCACAGTAAAGACGTGCGTGTCCTGTGACCCACCCATCGCCATCTTGAGGGGACACTGTGGAGAAGCGCCTCCACGCGGAGGGCAGGGGCCTGCCCTGAGGTCTTGTTTGCGAGCACAAAAGCTGGAGGCAGCCCACACATTGATGTGCAGCGGACACTCAGGGACAGTGCAGGCGGATGGACCCCAGCCCCGGTACCATCCGTGCTGCAGGACGGAGCAGCCATGCTGTGGAAGGAGCGCCCCGAGGGCTGCCCGCTGTGTGACTGCCCGCTGGGGTGCGCCCATGGGGGCGCCCTAAAGAGGACCAGGCGGCAGGGGGCGGTCACTGCCCACCGTGAGGAGCGGAATCACGCAATACTTGCCCTTCTGTGATGGGCTGACCGCGCCTCGCAGGCTGCCCCCGGTTCGCCCTGCTGCTGAGTGTTGCAGGAGGTCCTCCTTGTGGAGACGCCATCGCCTCCGGCTTCCTGCGCCCGTTCGCCTGTCGGCGGGCGGGTCGTCCGACCCCACACCTCGGCTGCTGTGACCAGCGCTGCCGTGAACACGGGGCGCTAACATGTCTTCAAGGCCCCGACTTCAGGTCTTTTGGATAAATATCCAGAGCTGGGGTTGCTGGATGCCAAGGTGGCTCTATTTTTAGTTTTCGAGGACCCTCCACACTGTTTTCCACGGGGGCTGCACCAGTTGGTGCTCCTGCCGAGTAAGGCCCCCTCCCCGGCCCCAGCCCTCCCAGCCTGTCCTCTCCGGTCCCTGTGACGACGCCACTCTGATGGGCGTGAGGTGACGTCTCGCTGTGGTTCTGGTTTGCTTTCCCTGACGATTAGGGATGTTGAGCATCTGTGCGTCCTCGTGGGAGACACGTCTCTTTATATCTTCTGCCCATTGTTCAACCGGATTGGCAGTTTCTTTGCTTTGAGTTGTTGGAGTTCCTTTACAGTTTGGAAATGGACCCCGAGCCGACGCGTGGTTTGCAGATAGGGCCTCCTGTGCTGCAGGCGGCCCATCCCGTCGATGGTCCCCTAGGCTGGGCAGCAGCTTCAGGGGGAACCAGTCCCGTGGTCTGCTTTTGCTTTGTCACCTGTGCCTCCGGTGTCGTAGCCGTGAAATTGTTGTCTCCCCCCCACACCGGGCGCTTACCCAAAGGGGTGGGGCAGCCCGCTGTGCCCGGTCTGCGCCCCCGGTGTGTGGCGCGCACTCCCTGGGGCTGACCCCAGAACTCCAGCCGGCAATACCCGGGGTCTCGTTTTCCGCAGAGGCCTTCACGCCGGCGGGCTCTGGGTGGGACCGAGGAGGGCGACAGTGCTGAGGCAGAATGGAGTAGGACCCCGAAGAGCCGGTCGGCGCCGTTTCAGCCACATTGCTCTTTATGCCTGTGGGCGGGGGCGTGCCCTTCAAGCCAGCCAGCGTGGAGCAGGGGCGAAGTGCCGGCACTTGGGCCTGTGCAGGGGGAGTGGACGGCCGCACAGCCGCAGGCCCCGTGAGCAGAGAGAACAAGGCGCCGCGGTCTGAAGCCAGTCCTTCCGTCCCCGGGGGAGGGCACTGCGCGGTCCCGTGTGGACAGAGTGAAGTCACGCCAGCACCACGAGACTCGGCCCCAGGGCTGCTCAGCAGGGGACAGACCCGGAGGATGGCAGGGCCCAGCCTGCCCCAGACAGGTCCCCCAGGGCCTCCTTCTCCAGGACCCCGGTCACCCTGGCACCAGGGTCCCTGATCTGGGCACCTGCAGTGCACACCCACTTGCACACGCACCCTGACACTGGCAGGTGGGAGAATGGCCCTTCCCATGGAGGTCTGTGGGCGTGGCTCTGCCTCTTGGTGTCAGACAGACTCCACAGCTTCCTCCCACTTCCCAGCCTCGTGGGGTGGGCTGCCACGCGTGGTTCCATTGGCACCCCACTGAGACGCGTGTCTTTCGTGAGAAGGGGGGTCCCTGAGTAACCGCCCGCCTCCCTGTCTTGGCAGCCAGGAGCCCCTCTCCCCGGCCAGCTTCACCCTGGCCGGCCTGCGCCCTGACCTGCAGCACATCCTGGTCTGGATGGCCAACGCCATTGAGTTGCTGTACTTCATCCAGCAGCAGGGCCCCGTCTACATGCAGAGCCTGGAGCAGGAGCTGGACGTCACAGGTAGGGCGCGCGCCGGCACTCCCGGCGGGCTGAGCCCGGTCCGCAGGGGGTCCCCGCGCCGGTTCAGGGCGAGGCTTCCTCCAAGTGGGAGTGGCACTGACCTTTGGGCTCATCTGGTACCTGTCCGTGGCATCTTGGCACGGCTCCTGTCATTTCATGGGCTGTCCCTGGGAGGCCTGAAGACACCGGTCCCTTGTGAACATCTGTGGCAGGAACGCAGCGCAGTGGCCCTGAGCCATATCAGGAAGAAGGCGGTCACCCAGGAGTGCTGTCGGGTAGCACGTGCATGTGGTTTCAGGGGCTCGGACGTGGGACGGCGCACGTCTCTGGGTTTGTGTGGGATGCTCTGAGCGAGAGTGACTGGCAGGCCGTCTGGGACGGCTTCACGTGGAAGGCGGCGTTTGGCTGCGCCCGGAGGCCTGCGTGGGTCTTTAGCGGGTGTGTGCCTGGCGAGGACTGTGTGGGGTCTGCAGAGGTGTGGCGGCTCCTGGGATGGAGCAGCAGGACCGTCCCATGGTGGGACCAGATGCGACAGCGGGCACCCAGGGCACGAGCTTGGTTTTGCCCACACAGCCTCTTGCTCTGCCGGGCAAAGACAAAGCCTCTCCCGTCCTTCCCTCCTGTTTGTGGGACCTTGGCTTGCTCTGGGGTCCAGAGGAGACAGCACCTGGTGGCCCTGCCCCTGGGGGCCCAGGCTGCAGCCGTGAGGTGCGCTGGGGCGGGCAGGGAGGGCAGGCAGCAGGAAGCCAGAGGGATCGCCCGGGGCTCCACATGGGCTGGGTCAGCTGGACGACACACACAGCGTCTGCGTGTGCTTGGCTGCATCTCCTGGGAGAGGGGAACCCGACAGAACAGCTTTCAGGCCTGTGGCTCCATCCCGCTTCCCGGGTGGACGCTGTGAGAGACATTACATGTTCCAGGAAAGGGCCGCTGCCCTCTCTGTGCACAAGGCCTGCGTCCGAGGTGGCCTGTTTCCTGGCTCCCCCGCCAGGGGCGAGCACACCCGCCCTGCAGAGTCTGTGGAGCCAGGGCAGCTCCGCGAGGCCTCACATCACCTCCCTCTCCAGGCCCCGCGAGTCCCCTCGAAGGCCTCCAGCCTCCAGGACCAGCGTTGCTGCAGGCACTGCAGGGGCTCCTGAGGGGCGAGGCTCTGCTGGACTCGGCCTCGGCCAGCGGGCACCGGGCCTCTGGCCTGTCTCCATGCGCACGTTGTCCTGTGCGACGCCAGGAGCTGGGGTGTGCTCTCAGGGAGCCCCATTTATTCTGGCTCCAGCAGAGCCAGGCAGGAGACACCCCCAGTGACTTTAGGCCCAGTGCACACGGGAAGGTTGCCTCATGGAGAGGCGGTGGTTCTGGGGGGCCCCCTCTGTGGGGCTGAGTGTGTCGCGTAGGCACCTGCGTCTGGCTGGTTTTCCTGGGAAAGCGGCACTGCTCACTTAGCTGCTGCCTCCAGTCTTAGGAGGAAGTTATTTTTGGTCGGGGAGCCCGGATGTCATGTCACCCAGTGGATGCTGGGAGAGGGTCCCGCCTCTGTCAACTCTGGGACCACGCTGGCCAGCAGGAAGGCCGCACGGGAGCTGAGCGGCACAGAGACTGTGTGTGGTGCAGGCGCTGGAGAGCTCAGAGGAAAAACCTCGTCAGCCGGAGGGTGAAGGGAGGCTGGGGCCTCCTGACCTTTAGCAGGAAGTATCTGTGGGAAGAATTCTAAAACCAGGGATGTCATGTCCCGAAAGCTGGAAAAACCACTTTTTCATTCCCCAAACAGTCTTTTTGTCTGATGCTCTCATCCAGGAGCCCTCGTTTGTACGGGTAGATGACAGGTTGGCCTGGCCGAGGGCAGGGTTTATTTTACTCATTTAAAGTCTTCCTGTAAGTCTCTGAGGCCCTGTTGCAGCCCCTGTTGATTTTGGGGTCCTCAGGTGCTGGGCCTGGGGAGCCAGCACGGGAGGGAGGGAGGAAGGGAGACTGCAGGCAAAGGCTCAGTGGGTGTCGGCTCTGTCGGAAGCCCCAGCCCACAGGTGAGGCATTCCAGGAGGTTTTAAATGACGTCGGAGGGGCCTGTGTGACATCTGCTGGGAGCCTGCCATGCTGTGCACAGTGGGACCCTGCTGCCCCACTTTGTGCCGTCTCTCCCTGCCAGGGCCCCAGGCCCACAGGAGGGTGTCGGTCTGCTTTTGGCCGGGCCGGCCCCACAGCAGGCCTGTAGGCTGGCGCCCTGCCCCACACCCCGGCCCCTGCGCTGGGAGGCCAGGCAGCTGGGCTTCTCGGCTGTGTCCGCACGTCTGGTCTGTGTGCTCAGGCAGGCGTCTGGCTTCCGGGTCAGGCGGCTCCTAGGGAGTGAGTCCACCTGGGCCAAGGGGCAGGAGCCCGGCTCCAAGGGGAAGAGCCTTCAACAGCAAGACAGGGAAACGGTGGCTGTCCAGATGTTGGCAGGATGGGGCTTGTCCAGCAGTGGGGAGGCGGGTGTCCGCTCCTGGAAGGCCCCGCCGAGGCCCGGCAGAGCCAGCGCCACCCTCTAGCCTTGAGCGGAGCTCCCCAGGCAGCCAGGCCGCGCTGCCTGCCCAGGGCAGGGCAGTGGTGGGTGGGTGCGCAGACTGGTGTCTTCACCCCACTCCCAAGGAGGCCCTGCGTCCCGTCGCTCACCCGGCACCTCTGCGCCCCGCAGGCTCGAAGGAGTCCCTGTTCTCCTGCGCGCTGTCGGCCAGCGAGGAGGCCATGGCGGAGCTGGAGGAGGTGGTGCTGTACGCCTTCCAGCAGTGTGTGTACTACGTCTCCAAGGTGCGCCTGTGCCTACCCCTCTGGGCGAGCTCGGGGGCCTGGAGGGAACCACACGCTCCCCCCACCCTTCCCCTGCCCCATCCCATCCCGGAGGGTGGCAGCCCCACGCCCAGTCCTCCCTTCCCCCTCAAGATGCTCAGGGCTCTGCGGGGCCCCTTGCTGGACCCCTGTGTGCCTCCCGGGGTCACCTCCCCCTTTTGAGGAGCTTGTATGGAGTCCCCCCCACCCCCAGGCAGCTGTCTTGGGAGCCCCGGGGCTCACCGTGTTCACAGAAGCCCCGAGGCCTGTGCCCCAGGCCCCACCAACCGCTGCTGTGTCTCCCTCTTGCCCCCAGTCCCTGTATGTCTGCCTCCCGGCCCTGCTAGAGTGCCCCCCCTTCCAGACGGAGCCCCGGGAGAGCTGGTGCCCGGCCCCCCAGCTGCCCGAGGAGCTGCGCCGCGTTGTGTCTGTCTACCAGAGCACCCTGGACCTCCTACGGCAGTCCCAGGTGCACCCCGAGGTCGCCTCCCAGGTGCTGGCCTACCTCTTCTTCTTCTCCAGCACGCTGCTCTTCAACCAGCTCCTGGACAAGGGTGAGGGCGGGGCCGGGCCGTGGGCGTCATCACCGGGGGGCTGCGGGCGGAACCCTCACCACGCTCCCAGGATGCTCGGCACTGGGTGTGGGCAGTGGGGGTGGGGTTCCCAGCCATGGGGGTCCGTGCTGGTGCCGTGGGGCCGCAGGCAGAGGCCAGGGAGTGGGGATGTTGCAGAGCACGTCCTGGTGGGGCAGAAGCTCGGTCAGTGTCGGCACAGGGCCCCCAGGCCTCTCCTGGTCCCCGTGGCCCCACAGCCCCTGTGGGACAGGAGGGACTGGCTCAGAGAAGCCATGTGACCTTTGACCCCACCCCCCGCCGCCCAAACCTGGCACTGCAGACATTCCTCTGCCGTCCTGCCCAGGGGCTCCGGAGCACTGCCGGGGCATAGGCACAGAAACGCAGAGACCAGCCCCCAGCACAGGCTTGTCACTGCCCGTGGACTTCCCAGGCTGGGGCGGGGGCTGTAGGGCAGGGTCCAGGTGGAAGCAGGGGGGCTCAGCTGTCGACTTGGACCTTGTCCTTGGGCAGTTGGGATTCAGTGGCTGTCGTGGCCCCTCCCTGCCGCCTCAGCCCTGCCTCCCGGGCCTATCCCCACCCCCTCCCAGAGCTGGGGCCCACAGCAGACAGACAAGTGCCTTAGCACCCAGGTGAGGTCTCCCGTCTGTCCTCTGAGTCGGGGAGGAGAGGCACCGGGGGCCTCGGGTGGGCAGCAGACCTGCTCCAGAGGAGCAGCCTGGACCTCACGGCCCCTCCCCCTCCCCAGGCCCCTCTCTGAGTTGCTTTCACTGGCCCCGAGGCGTCCAGGCCTGCGCCCGCCTGCAGCAGCTCCTGGAGTGGACCAGAAGCGCTGGCTTCGGGGAGGCCGGGGAGCACTTCTTCCGGAAGCTTTCTTGCACGCTCAACCTGCTGGCCACTCCCCGCGCCCAGCTCATCCAGGTAGGAGAGGCGCAGAGTGTCTGCGAAAGGTGCACGTTGGCGGGGGCAGGGTGGACACAGGCCAGGCTGGCAGTCGGGGCCTGGCCACCGGGCTCAGAGGACTTGCAGAGCCGCTCCTGCCTGTAGGCAGGGAAATGCCCCCAGTGTCTGAGTACGTGGCCCAACGCGGCAGGGGCTGTGCAGAGATGATTGGAGCTAAGAGCCTGAGATGGGGAGACTACCCTGGGGTAGCCCACGGGCTCGGTGTGGCCACACGAGTCCTTCAAAGTGGAGGAGGATCAGAGAGACGGGACAGAAGGGAAAAGAGGGGCCTGGCCTGCTGTGGCCGGCTCCGAAGATGGAGCCAGGTGCCGTGGGCCAAGGACTGCGATGGCCTCCGGGGGCCGGGCACGCCCTTCAGCTGGAGGCAGCCCAGAAACACAGGCAGCCCTGCACCCGGGCCCCGGCTGCTCGGATGGACAGGGCGGGCCCTGCCCGGGGCGTCGGGAGGGGTGCGACCCTGCCGGCCTGGGTTCTGGCCAGGTGCGACCCCGGAACCGTCAGGCATGCATCACTGTTGCTCCAGCTGCTGCGTTATGGTTGTCTGTCACCACAGCTACGGGGACTGACATGGCGCCTCACCCTCCCTCACCAGCTGCCAGCACGGTCGTCACAGACAGTCTAAAGAAACTGGCCCAGTGGTGTCCCCTTCCTGCTTGGCATGACCTGACCGTGCCCCAGGAGTGACCGGGACAGCGTTTGCAGGGCAGTCTGGGGAGGGGCGTGCGGGCTGAGTTGGCGGTGTGGCCAGCGTGGTGTGATGTTCCCGAGGGGACAGTGGACTTTCAGCTTGGTACGGAAAATGAAGTGGTCCGCCTCTACCTAGAAAGCCTCGCGAGTGCACCCACCGCTGCTGCCAGTCGCAACGGCACAGCTGCTGCCTCCTGAGCACCTGTGGAGCGTGGACGGCTTTGCATGGGCCTCTCACTTCTGCCCCACGGCACGCCGCTATGGGAGGCCCGGCCGTGACCTCTGCTTCGTGATAGCCCAGCTGAGGTCACACAGCCAGCATGTCCTGGAGCCAGGACCCCTCGCCGGTCTGGGGGCCGCCAACCTCGAGCAGATGCTGAGAACCCACCCCATGTTGGGGTCTGCAGCTCCTCAAGTGTCCTTTCAAAAGCTCTTTTCCTTTATTTATTATCAAAGTGAAACACGGATTCACTTGAGAAAAGTCAGATCGCAGGGGTGGACCATGGCTGAGCTCGTGACTAAACAGAAGCAAAGCGATGCTTTTGACTTGCCCAAGCCAAATGGGCACAGAAAACGCCATGGAGATAAAAGACGGCACTTTGGAAGCTGGAAGCAGAGGGTGAGTAGGAACTGCCTTCACAGACCTGAGAAAAGTGACTCCTGAGACGTGACTCAGTTTACCAAAAAGCCGCTGAGAGGCTCAGGAGTCGTGGGCACCCGGGAGCAGTGGGGGCTTCCCGGCGGGCGCGGCAGCTCAGGGTGAGCCTGCTGGTGCTGAGAACTCCACGCGGACGCGATTGCTTAGAGGCCCCGAAGCAACGGGACCGAGGTGGCAGGTGTGCAGAGAGGGAACCATGAGGCTGCTCCGATGCTGCTGTTCCTCCGGCGGCATCTGCTGCGTCTGGAGGCAGGAACTGCGACCGGAAGTCCAGGCTTCGTCCAACGGGACCAGTGCGGGGAGGAGAGGCCAGGCAGCCTTGGCCGTCTTGCAGGCTAGGGAGACAAGCGTGAGATATTTGAGGCGCCAGAAATGCTTGGTGGTTTCCCCTCGTGACATCTGTCTGACACAGTTTCGAAGCTCCAGGGCACAGGATAGGAAGGGCTTTAAAACTGAGCAAAGGCTCTGAAAACCCGACTGGAATTGGTAGGAATTTGACTGCCACTGGGCAAGAACAGTCGGTGACAATGAACATGCATGCACCAAACTCACGGGTGCAGCTACAGCAGTCTTAACAGGCAAGGCGACAGCCTCGCGTGTGTGTGCCGGACGACAGAGAAGGCTGAGAGTGGCAGTCATTGGAGCAGGAAAAAGCAAATCGAACCCAGAGCAAGCAGAAAGAAGGATGTGATAGAGGAGAGCCAAAATCAGCAAAACAGCAGACACTCATAGAGAAAAGCCAAAAGCCGAGGCGGTTTTTGCAAAGTTATTTGAACAGTTGGATGAATATTTAATAAAAGCAACAGTGCCAAGAGTTGATTCTTTGAGAACTTTACTGAAAGCGGGAAAAGGCAAATTGCCAACATAAAGAAGGCAGAAGGGGGGTCACTCAGATCCCACGTTAAAAATTACTCATAATAATTCTGTCTCAGTAAAATGGGGGGAAACGGAAAACGACAGTAAGTGCACCTCTTTGTCCCCCAGATGAGCTGGGCAGACCTGCGGGCCGCGTGCCCGGCCCTGAGCCCCGCGCAGCTGCACCGGCTCCTGACTCAGCACCAGCTGGCCTCCGCCGTGGGCCCCATGAGTGCCTGGGAGCCGGCTGCCCAGGACTGCCCCGAAGCCTTCAAGTCAGGTAGGCCCCCTCCTTGGGCAGGACCACGCTGGGGGCAAGGGTAGCCTCCCTGGGGCCTAATCCTTGGAGGAGCCTGCAGAGCATCTGGTACCTCCGCCCTGGGCCCTCTTCCTCCTCGGGTGCCCTGCCCCGCCCCCTGCCCCCCTTGGGGACAGCCACGGGTGGTCGAGGAGCCCACAGTTCATGGCCAGGTTCTAAGCTCTGGGCTCAGGTCGGAGGTACTCCCTGCCCCTCATGAAGCCCGAGGATGGGGCCTCACCCAGTGCACCGCCCACCAGGAGGAGGGCAGAGCCAGCCTGCTGGGCGCCACTGTGCCGTCCACGGGAAACCTCCCCAATACCATGCCCACGTGTGTTCACACACACACACACACACACACACATGTATTTTCACGGGTCAGACCTGGGCCTCTCTCCATTAGAGGTATGCACAGCATGTCACAGCACACACAGCAGTGGGAATGAAAGGGTGGCGGAGGTCAAGGGCTGCTCGTTGAGGGGCTGGCGGGGACGCAGAGGCCCCTCTGAGCAGGACCATAGGCTCCACGGGACGGCGTCTGCCCTCCCCGTTTTCCGGCTCACTGCCAAGGCCCGTGCTGGGAGCAGAGCCTTCCTGCCAGCTGGAAGGCACCCACATTCAAGTGCTGAGGCTGTGATGCACGCGGGTGGTCTGGTCCTGGGTGCTGTGGGGGTGCAGTCAGCATGGGCCAGGGGAGGCCAGGCGTCAGCTCAGGGCTGCAGACTTTTGGGCCAAGCGGCTCAGCTCCCAGGCCGAGCGGTGGGTCCCAGAAAGAACTAGAGTATAGTTTGGGCTGGTCTCCCTGGTCTGGGTCCCCCTCCATTGTCCTTGGCAGGCCAGTCTGCTTGTTCCCTGGTCCCCTAGTGTCCGGAGGGGTGGGTGGCCCTCTGGCCAGGAGGCCAAGCAGTCCTTGTCCTGCCCGCAGAGGACGTCCTGGAGTCCTATGAGAACCCCCCACCCATCGTCTTGCCGAGCGAGGGCTTCCAGGTGGACCTGGAGGCGGACTGCCTGGACGATAGCATCTACCAGCACCTTCTCTACCTGCGCCACTTCCTATGGGGCCTGCAGAGCAAGCCCAGCCCTGGTGGCAGGACCCCCCAGCCCCAGGGCTCCGAGGTACTGCTGAGCCGCTGGTCTGTGGCTCTGGCTTGGATGGTGGGGTGGACCCAGGGCGGCTTGCCTGGGGAAGAAGCAGGAGGGACAGCTGGGGGCCCATTGCCTCCCCCACCATGACAGGAGCTGGAGCTGGGTGCCTGAGCTCTTTCTCTCCTGCAGGGCCCACCCCACCCCACCCCGGAGGGGCACCCTGAGAGCCAGAGCTGCCCCCTCACTTCCCGGGGCCCCGGCAGGGGAGCTCACGAAGGCGGCCTGGCGCACCCTCTCCCTTCGCCCCGGGCTCCGCGGGCACAGGGCCCTCCAGAAAGGCAGCCGGGCCGGGGGAGCCGCGGGGGCCCCCCTACCACAGACTCCTCCTGCTTGCTCACGCCTCCAAGCACCCCACTCGAGCCTGCCCTCCCCGACTGGCCCCACCCCGGTGGCTCCAGTGGGAAAGCGCTGCTGGACGGGAGGAGGGACGGACCAGGTGGCCTCCGAGGGGCGACGCCGGAAGGTGAGAGCTGTCCCCCAGTTCCCACCGGCACCAGCCCCAGGTCCCGGCGGCACGTGCTCCACCCTGGGCACTCCGTTCCTGCCCGTGGACGCCCGCAGCCCCAGACACCGGAAGGCTCCGGGGGCCGACGGGGCAGCAAGCCCCACGCAGGCTCTGGGGCACTTGGAGTGCTGCTCCACACAGGGCAGAGGAAGGGGCTGAGCAGGCAGGCGATGTGTGCTGGGCATCGGAGATGCGAGGGCCAGGGATCTGGGGTGGGGGGTGGGGCGCGCAGGGAGGCAGGGCTTGCACGCACAGGCCTGTGAACAGTGCGCGAGGCTACAGGCTGTGAGGGCAGTGTGTCCCCTCCCCACCACGTCACCAGGCCGGGCCCCAGGCGGGAGCTCAGCGTGCGTCCTGACCTGAGTCCTTGGTGCTCCTGCCAAGCTTGGCGTGTGTTCCAAGAGCAGCGGTCATGTGGGTGGCTGCTGAGGCTGGTCACCTGGGTGCGGGTGGGGATGGGTGGGCACAGCTGACCTGGTGGAGAAAGCACAGAGCTCTCAGGGTGGGGCGTAGGGGCTTCAGGGATGAGAAGAGCCCAGGTCTGTAGGAGCAGGTCCCTGGGGGGCTTGTGCTGGGCCAGGAGCCTGGAACTTCCCGTCAGCAGGGTCAGACACTTGGAGGAGGGGCGGAAGTGGAGTCGCTCCCTACAGGTGCGACAGGAGAGGGAGGGGGGTCAGGAGGGCTCTGTGGACGGAAGGAGGAGGGGGGGGGGGTGGGGGAGACTGGGGTGTGCCCTCAGCAGAGCCCCCGACAGCCCCCTGGAAACAGGCAGTCTCTAAGAGGCTGGTGGCCTGGGGCAGCCACAGGAGGTTCCCAGGTGCCCCTTTCAGGCACACAGGGGTGTCTCCCACAAATAGTCCCAATCTCCATCACTTGATGGAGGTCTGGGAGCCCTTTTCGTCTGGAGAAGCAGCCGACCCGCTGTCCCAGGGTCCCGGACTCTGGTGACAGACAGGTGCAGGCTGCCACAGGCCCGTGCCTGCCCTTTCCTTGACCCCCCCAGGAGACTGCGTGGCTTCTGAGGACGAGCTGCCCCTGGCCCCCCCCAGCACCCATGACTTCTGCTCTGTCTTCCTGGTGGAGCTGGAGCGAGGCCCATCCGGGCTGGGGATGGGCCTGATCGACGGGCTGGTGAGTGGCCCCGGGGCTCTGGTCCCTGGTGGAGAAGGTGGGAACTTGGGACAGGGACCTGGCAGGTGTCTCCCTGGAGTGGAGTGTGATGGAGGGAGAGGGCCCAGCAGGAGCCCCGCCCCGGCCTGCTGTCGCCTCCATCCCCGGGCCTTGGGTGTCCACCCTGGGCTGAGGACGGTGCGGTGTCTAGTGCTCGTAGGCACGCTGACGCCCTGGGTCTGCAGGCCAGCCCCCACTGAGGGCGGGCTGAGGCAGCCATCGCTGGGCCGCCCTCCTGTCAGGGCCACAGAGCCCTGAGGCCTCTCTGTCCCTGCAGCACACGCCCCTGGGCATCCCCGGCCTCTATGTCCAGACCCTGCTCCCGGGCAGCCCTGCGGCCGCCGATGGCCGGCTGTCGCTGGGAGACCGCATCCTGGAGGTGAACGGCAGCAGCCTGACTGGGGTCAGCTACCTGAGGTACCCACCCCGACACTCACACCGCGGTCTGGGTAGTGAGGCCACCGGGCCGCCAGGGCCGGGCCGCCTGCAGGCAGACCCGAGAGATGAGGAAGTGGCGGCCAAGCCCCCGCCCAGCTCTCTGCCACCAACGTCCCCCTTCCCTCCCCTCTTTCCCACCAGAGGCTGAGCCCCTTGGGTTGGGGGTGGGCCCTCACACAGCCCCATGCCCTGGGGACCCCTGGGGTGGAGGCTGGGTCCCCCTCTCTGGGCATCTCCCGGAGGCTCCGCCGCCCCTCTCTGGGAGCCAGCTCGGCCCGTCCTTACCCCTTGCTGGTTTCAGAGCTGTGGACCTGATCCGCCACGGGGGAAAGAAGATGCGGTTTCTGGTGGCCAAGTCTGACGTGGAGACAGCCAAGAAGATCCGCTTCCGCTCGCCGCCACCCTAGGGGCCCGGGAGGCCCGTGGTCCGCTTCTGAGTAGGTGCATCCCCTTCAGGACACTGGCTGCCCCTCACCCTGTGGATAATGTACATCTTAGTGTATATTTTATTTATACGACAGAAGACACTAAGTTGTGATGTTTGGTACAGAGCCTTTATGTTGGAAAATTTTAATGGAGACGAATCGGTTCAATAAACTATCTTTCATATTCTTGGTGGTGATGGAGCCAGGGTGGGTGCCATGCTAGGCTGCCCCAGGGCCCAGGGGCTGCAGGGGGGCGGGGCACCACAGGATGTAATCCCCTGCTGGCTAGTGCGGGAGAGACCCTGGGAGGACGCAGGGGCGTGGTGGTGGCAGAATGGCTTTAACTAACTGTCTACCCTCGCCCTGCTTGGAAACCAGGTGCAGCAGGGACACACCGGGCGGCAGGGACACACTGGGTGGCCGGCCCCCAGGGAAGGGCGAGGGCCCCAGGCAGCGTGCGGGCTGCTCCTGGGACTCACAGGCTCGGCAGAGCGCTCCATCGATGGGCTAGAGCCCCCAGAAGGCTATAAAGTGAGGGCAGTGACCCACCGTGGTTCCTGGGCCTCTCCGGGCATCAGGACCTGAGGGCCTGCTTCCCTCTCTGACCGTGGGAGCCCCGGTGCCACCCTGGCACCAGGCCGTTAGTCTGCAGGTGATTGGCCGACCAGCTGACCAGGCAGGGCCAGCGGCAGGGTTGTGTTGGTGCTGCAGTGACAGGGGCCTCGTCACCTGCCTCCACACGGCTGTGCGTCTTCAGCAGGTTCAGCAGCTGGTGGTGCTTGTCCTCCTGGCAGCGCAGGGAGCCCACGGCCAGGCTCTGGTGCCAGGGTCCTCATCTTTGACAGGATCAGAGACCCTGAGGGTGAGGGGGTCCTGGCCAGTCAGCTGCAGAGGCAGCCCCCACAGGGCAAGGGGTTTGGTGGAAGCCCCCAACAGTGTCCTGGTACGACTGGAGCCCTGGGCCCCACGCCGCCCCATGGCGGGAACAGAAGAGAGGCAGACGGCAGCTGCAGGTCAGTGTTTGGCCCCCGAAGAACCCCCTCGCCTGGTTGAGACCTCCCACCGCCGTGTTCCCAAACGCCGGATGAGTGCATTTTCAAAAAGAAATGCTACGGCCCCCAACTGAGCTCGGAGAGGGCGCGAGATCAGGGAGGCCGGCGGTGGGAAGTGTCGGTCTCATCCCTCACTGCAGCGCTCTGCGGTCAGGGACACATGGCGACCCCGCTGAGCTGCTGCGACCTGTGGAGCTGAATGGGGATTCCACGGGACCCCGATAAACATCCCTTACCCCGGTCCCTGGAGGCTAGTCCCGAGGGCCAAGCAGGGTGGGGGTGGGCTGGGGAGGGCGGCGGGAGGGGTCTGCCCTGTCCTGGGGTGTCAAGATGTCCTTGGAGCACCCATCTAAGGGGTGCGCGGGCCAGGGGCGGAGCCTGTGGGGGGCGGGACGCAGCGAGGGGCGGGGCCGCAGTGGGAGGTTCACGGAGCAGTAGCACCACCTAGTGGCTGAGGAGCTCATCTGCAAGCCGGCCGTATACTTGAAAGGAAGTGGTGGGAAGCGCTGGGGCTGAGGCTGTTGCTTGCCCCACCAGTGGGCGAGCGTCTCCCCGCTGAGGATAATCCCAGAGCGAACCTGGACTTATTCCGGGCAAAGCTCCCGGTGGCAGGTGTCACGGTTGCTGTGAGCCCGGCCTGTGTGGGCTCCTGCCTGGCAGGCCTGCCCTCGCTCTCTTAACAGCAGGCGGCAGGCTGGCCAAGATGACCACACCTGCAGCCCACCCAGCCAGCCTCCCAGGGCCCCAGCCTGCGCACCTGAGCTGTTCAGGAGCGTAGGAAGCTGCAGTGAAGGCACGCACTGATGGAACGCAGCTGTTCCCTCTGGGGGTCGCATGTAGTCCTTCCTGATTTCGGGTGTCAGCAATCTGTCCTTCCCACAACACCCGCACACGGGCTGAACCACGTCCACCCTTACACACGTGGGGACTGGGTGGGAAGGGGCAACCCCAGGTGTCTGCAGGCCAGGCCAGGGTCCCAGGCCTTCCGTCCCAGGGCTAGCCCTCCCAGCAGCACACGGGGGCGCCCCAGATCGAAGCACCACTGGGCTGTCTGCTGGCTGCCCCCAGCCCTCCCTGACCCAGACCTGGCCCTCTCCCCTGGGGGAGGCGGGGCAAAAGGGAGAAAGGGAACAGTCCTGCCTTGTCCACACAGAAACTTCCAGAGCAGATTTATTTTGGGGGAATCTCTCCCTGTAGCTCTCATCTAGCCTCATGGGCCTAGGGACACACAACAGGGCCGCCTCTCTGCAGGGCTCAGCGTGGCCGCCAGGGGAGGGTTCAGGGACAGACACCCACAGGGTGAGATGAGGCGGTCCTGAGCAGCACCCAGGCGCCGACACCCACAGGACCTCCCAGTCTCAGGCCCCCCGCCCCCGGTTTCCTCTCTGACCAATGAAGCGCTGGCTTGGCCCTGATACCAGGCTTTGTGTTTGGCCCCAGCTGGCATCAGCCTGGTGCTGTCGCTCACCCTGGCAGGAGGCCCGCTTCCCTCTCCACCAGCCGGCTGACCGTGCGCAGGGCCAGTGGCAGGGCTGTGTTGGTGTCGCGGTGGTAGCGGGGCTCGGACACCTCCGCGCTGGACGTGAGCACAAACTGGGCCACGCTGGGCATCTTCAGCAGGTTCAGCAGCTCGGTGGCCCGCCTGCCTATGGCTCCTGCGTCCTCCCAGCTGCCCAGGGAGCCCATGGCTGGGCCCTGGGCCAGGGTCCTTATCTTTGACAGGAACAGGGAGACCCTGGGGATGAGAAGTCCCAGAAGCCAGCTGCAGACGCAGTCCTGGTGGGGCGAGGGGTCCCGTGGAGGGGCCCAGGCACTCGAGACACAAGCTAGTGGGGCTTCAGCTCAGAGAAACGAGGAGAGCCTGCACAGCCCACACCACCTGCATGTTTCCAGAATCCCGTGTGCTGGCACTGGGTCCCAGGCTCTGGCACCGGGACGCCTGCAAAGCCCCACCTTTCCCCATGGGGAGCTGGCAGGTCCCCTCTCCCTACCCCTGGCCTGTACCTGGGGATCAGGTCTTGGCTCCGGGAGGCCAGCTTGGTGAGCGTGGTCATCAGCGTGGCGATGAGCTGTGGGGGGCACTTGGGAAGGGTGGCCGAGGGGCGGGACTGGGTGACCTCAAACAGCAGCGCCTCCAGGGCTTCGAAGAACTTGTTGATCTGGTCCACGGTGCAGCGCCGGTCCCAGCTCACTGCCAGGTACTCACCGATGGCCCACACCTGTGGGGACGGCACCTCAGCCCCGGCCAGGCCAGCTGGGCCGGCGGGGGCATGGGCGGCCCAGGCTTACCACCGACGTGAGCACGTGCCCGCCACTGCGCATGCCATTGCCGCTGCCCACGAACTCCAGGAGCTCCTTCGCCAGCTCCACCACCAGGGAGGGGTGCCGCTTGCACAGGGCCAGGAACTGGGAGCTCAGCACCCTGCCCGGAGAGGACACTGGTGGGTCCCAGTGTCCGCACCCCACCCAGGACAAGGGCTGGGAGGCAGGAGGCAGACGGGACAGCCTCTGAGCACCGGGTGGACAGAAGGACAGCTCCGGCCCCTAAAGAAGCCTCTTGCCCCACTGGGCCAAGGCTGGGACAGCTCTGTCCTCAGTCCTCGTCCTTTGAGTGGGGTGCAAGTGTCAGGCCTTCTGAAAGGGGACCGATGGTCTGGAAGGCTCTGTGGGGGAGGGGACTTTCTGGGCCTGGGGTGGGGGTCTGTGAAGCGCCTGGGCTGGGCCTGGGGACGGCGCTGGGGTGGCAGCGCTGTGGCAGCTGGAGGGACAGTGGGGGTGTGTGGTGAAGGGTCAGTGGAAGCAGCGGGGGGCAGGGGTGAGGCCCCCCAGGTGGCTGACGGCAACACTCACCTGTGCACACGGGCTTCATATCCTGGGACCGGGAACAGCAAGTCGCTTCTCTCCAGGAGCAGCCGCGCCAGCTGGTTGGTCAGGGCCCCATCGGCAAACTGGGGTCAAGAGTGAGAGACAGACTCAGCACCCCCCAGTGAACACCTCCCGCTGCGCTCTGTCCGGTCCCAGCTGGCCCTGCCGTGGGGGTGTGATGCCCTGGGGACGGGCCCGGGCAGCAGGCTCACCTGGCCCACTGCTGAGAAGAACACGCGGAGCAGCGTGGGCACCGCCTCGGCGCACTGGAGCACTCGGGCGCAGCCGGCCATGGGCTGCAGCAGCTGGTGGAGGGGCACCAACCTGGGGGCACGGGCGCGGCCCACTGAGCACCAGCCTGCACCCCCGCCCCGCCTGGTGCCCAGGGCCACGCTCTGAACACGTGAACCTGCCACCCCATGGGCCGGTGCCTGCAGGAACACGGGGTCCGAGTGGCACGGCCTGGACCAAGTTCCGGAACCGCCGGCACGCCCACATCGCAGGAAGTCGCCCCGTCGCCCTGAGCAGCCCGTGCTCCAAGGCCTGCTTCTGCCCCCGGCCTCTTGCTCCTCAGGATGGCACTGCACCCGGCACCAGGGGCTGGCCTGGGGCCAAGGCAGCCGTCGGGGCAAAGAGTCCCTGCTCCAGCCCCGGGTCTCCTCTCCTATGGGTGCAGGACTCAGTTTCTCCATCAGCAGAATGGAGTCACCAGGGCGCCCGCCTCGCAGGGTTATGAGGACTGGCCCATGTAACAGAGCCGAGCGCCGGGCACCGTGGCTGCTGCCTGTGGGCCCAGGGTGGCAGCAGCAGCCTCTCCAGGTAAGAGGGCCCTGGCCCTGGGGAGGTGGGGAAGGGGACACCAGGGCCCTGTCCACACAGTGCAGTCCAGGGCCCCCCCGGCCTGAGGGACCCCCACCTCTCCGTGGTCCCACTGGCCTTGGCACGCAGAAGGTGCTGGAAGAGAGCCTGGAACTGCGGGTCCCGGAAGGCCTCCAGGCAGCTGGGGACCCGGATAGAGGCATCCCAGAGCGGCCTCTCCGACGCGGCTGGCGAAGACCTGCCAGTAGAGTGACACGGAAGCCGGGCTCAGATGCGGCTGCAGCACAGGCCACCAGGGCTGGCTCGGCCCGGCCCTCACGGGCACCCACTGGCCAGGGAAAGCCACGAGCAGGCGCCATCGTGACATTGCAGCGCCCTGGCCCAGCCAAGACCCTCGGGGCGACCAGAAAGGCCCGGGGGCCGGTGCCTGTGGGAGCGGGCGGAGGGGCCTGCAGCTGACAGAGGACGGGCTGAGGGTCACAGCTGGGGGTGCCGGGGGCGCGGGGGGCGCTCTACCTGGCTCGCCCTGCAGGGCGCAGGACAGCGGGGGCAGCTCGAGGAAGGCCTTGCTGGGGGCGGGCGCGGGGAGGGGCACGGCCAGGTGCAGGGACAGGGCCGGGCTCACCTGAGCTGCAGGTCTAAGGCCGCAGTCAGACACGGCAGGTCCAGCAGCGCGTGCAGCATCTCCGCGGCCGTGCCGGCGTCGACCAGTGATGGGAGGAGAGCCACGACCTCGGCCGTCAGCGGTGGGCTGTTCCAGGCCAGGAGCTGTGGGGACAGGCGGGGCAGCTCAGGCAGGCCCCGGGAGGCCGTCCGCGGGTCCTGAGGCTCAGGAGCAGGGCCGTGGCTGGCTGCGGAGGGGGCTGGCAGGTCCTGCCTCGTCACTGCTGTCACAGGGGTCAGCCTGGCCCCGCCTTTCCCTGCTCCGCGGGGGCCCCGGGGTCTGAAACCAGTGCCTCCCACTGTTGCCTTTTACTCGTCCTTCTGCTTCTGTGTCACTTTTGTACCAACACCACCACCACCTTCCTCATGTCACCGCGGCTGCTTCGCTGGTGAGGGGCTAAGTCTCCAACGATTCTGAAAATGCCACGCGGTGACAGCCAGTCACAGAAGACACCATATCAAATGCCAATGGCACCGAAGGGCTGAGCACACAGGCTGGGCTGCGGGACGGCGCTCTGGGCAGGTGTGAGAACTGAGCCTGGCGTCGGGCCTCCCCAGAAGGGCCAGCATGCGGCAAAGGGAGTGTCCGTGACGTAAGGACACCCGCCGCCCCGCCCCTTGCCCTCCGCCTGCATCCCAGGCTGCCTGCCCTGAGGCCTGGGAGTGACTGGGCCCCAGGCCCCAGGCCGAGATGGGGATACTGTGCCCCCCACCCAGGTACCCCAGCCCCCACTCTGGCCCCGGGACGAGCGAGTGTGCCTTGAAGAGGTTGGGGAAGCTCAGTTTGAGAACGCCGAGGTTTCTGCCAAACAGGGGAAGGTTGTCCCTGCAGAACTGGACGAACTCGAAGGCCAGTGTTGGGTTGTGGAAGAACTCGGAGGGCACCCTGGCGAACGCGTGCTGGCAGGTGGCTTCTGCGTCCATGGCTGCTGCCTCCCCTGAAGAGCACAGGTCATTGTGAGGATGCCCAGTGCTAGTTCACGCCACCCAGGGTCTTGGGCCGTCTCCGCGGCCCACGTGTCTCTAGCGCCCACCACGGGGAGGCTCTGACATGTGTGCTGGAGCCAGAAACAGGCACTGAACTGTCCCGCTTCCCCAGCAGCAGCGGCCACAGACCACCCCGTGCTCTGAGAAGCCGGAGGGGGAATGTTCTTTGCGAGCTGGTGACTCTGATGGCAAAGCGTGTTCTAAGAGCGACAGAGAGCCAATGACGTTTTAATGAGCGACACGCGCCATTTTAGACCTGCCTCGACCCAGGGCTAACTGTCGGTCAGAGAAACGCCGCCCATGAGCAGAGGGAGGGGTGCCCAGGGAGTGCGAAGCTGCCCGGGCCGTGACTGTGCATTTTCCGCTCAGGCCCGGCAGCCCCATGGCCGTGCGCAACCCCCAGGCTCACCCTGGTTCAGGAAGAACTGGGCGATGGGCAGCAGCACCCGCACGCAGGCGGGGTCTGCGCACAGCCGAGCGTGCAGGGCCTTCAGGCTGGAGAGGGTGCGGTACAGGAACGAGGGCTCCTGCCGGCAGAGCACGTCCAGCACCAGCACGGCCTCCACCAGGCACTGCGGGGACCCCGAGGCCATGGTCAGTGGAGCGGGTGAGTCCCCAACCACCCCCCCCCACACCCCGCTGGGCACTCACGGCTTTCTGCAGGTCCGCGTCCCCCCTCCTCAGGGCTCCTGGGGGAAGAGAGGGAGGAGGGTCACCTGTCTGTGTGCTGGCACTGAGACGGCCGGATAGAGGCTGCACTGCAGTCTGGAAGCTGGAGGAGTGGGCGGAGGGACAGGGCAGGGTTTGGCAGAGAGCTGTCCCTGGGGCAGGCATGGTTGGTGCTGGGGACGCAGCCCTGAAGAGCCAGGGGGTGGGTTCTGTCCAGGGCCGGGGCCCCTGGGAAAAGAGCTGCTGGGGCCTGGCCCCCCTGAGCGCCTACAGCGCGGCCCTGCAGGTGCCAGGCACTCACGCCGGGTGCTCTGCTCCAGGAGCCGCTGGCAGTACTCGAAGGCCTTCTCCCGCAGCTGCTCCTGGGGAGGCAGCAGGCGGCTAGTGGCCGAGGCAGTGGACAGCACGGACAGCGTGGAGCCCTCCAGCTCCGACCTGTCGTCTGCAGGACAGGACACAGCCGCTCAGCGGGATGGGGTCTGGAGGACGTCGCCCCAGGCTCTGGGCCCCATGCCCGGTGTGGCCCATCCAGCTACCCGCCCCGCCCAGACACCCTCAGTGCGGCTGGGGTTTCTGCCCTGCAGGTCCAGGGAAGGGGCTCAGGGCGGCTGCCCAAAGGAGCTGCCCTGGACGGCCCTCTGACTGTTCCACGTGTCCAGGGAGGGCCTGCTGGTGCCAGTGTGGCGCAGCCCAGGTGGCCCACGTCTCTCAGGGGCCACCGCCGGGTCCCACCTGCATCCAGGGCGCCCGGGCCCTCAGGGCCGCAGTGCAGCAGCCAGGCCCGCAGCATAGAGAAGGCCTGCACATTCAGCCACTGGTCCTCCGTGAAGCGCTGGCCTACGGACAGCACCGTGAAGAAATCGGTGGCCAGGGCCCCGTCGACCTCGGTGACAGGACCCGGCTGCAGGAGGAAAGGGAGCGCGGGTGGCCCTGGGCAGGGGCAGGGCTGAGACTGGGAAGGCCGAGGGGCTCACCGCCATCGCCTTCTAGAACTAGGGGCGCCCACCCTTGGCAAGATGTGTAAACGCTGGCATCCGCCAGACAAGTGACCCTTGCCAGCCGGTCTGGCCCCCAACGGACACACAGAGCATCGTGGGCCGGGGAGCTGGACCCTCTGCGCACCCCCACCGGCTGGAGACAGGAAATAAGGGCCATTCTGGAACCAGGGCAGGATAGGAAGAGTCTGCAGGTCCCTGCAGGCAAGGCTGGCTGAGGTGGCCCAGGGACACCCAAGGAGGGACAGGGAGGCTCTAGGTCCCTCTGCCTTACCTGCCGCGCCCTGGGCGTGGAGAAGAAGCCCCCAGGGGCGTGTGCTGGGCCCTGCTGGAGGCTGGCGTAACGGAGCCAGTCCACCAGTCTCCTGTTGAGCAGGTTGGCCTGGTCTGCAGGGGGGCGGGGACAACGCCATGAGAATCGGGTCAACCCCATGGACTCCAGCTGCCCCGTCGCCCAAGTCTTCCTGGAAAACGGCACCTCCCGATCGAGTCTCACGCTCCCAGGCCTCCCAAACCCCAACTCAGACACAGCAACCCCCCGTCCTACTGGCCCCTCCCCACCCCTGCCGTGGGCTCATCCTGGTTCTGTGACAGGGGCCCAGGCCTCTCAGAAAGGCAGGGTACCTTCGTGGAGGGTGCCCGGGGAAAGGCTGATGACCTTGGACACGACTGGGAGGAGGGGCCGCAGACTGGGCCCCTCGGGCTGCCGGCTCTCGAGGACTTTGAAGACACGCTGGCCCACCCTGCTGACCTGCACTCTGTCACCCTACAAATTAAACACAGGTGGGGCATGAGGGAAGCGCTGATGTGC